>KE157312.1:11461-34921 GCA_000411055.1 Leavenworthia alabamica
AATCCATGTCTATCAACACCAAGAGACACACACAATAAGCAAAAGCTCAGTTCAATACACACGAACGTAAACTCCAACAATTAGCAACAAAATCCGTACAAATTCACAGCATAGAGTCTCTCAATACAGCAGCCGATCTAAATCAACATACAGAACAAAAAAAATTACTTAAAGCCTTAAATTTCCAAAAAAAAAAAAAACGTAAACACAAACCAAAGGATCGGAAACTGCATCATCATGTATTGAAACTGAATAGATTTAAATTAAAGATTTTAAAATTAGGGTTTTCAAAGCTTCGATAAGATTTTTCCCAGGGAAAATAAAAAATAAAGACACCAACCCAACCAGACGAGGAAAAAAACGATTTTCTTAGCGAAAACAAAAGAAGGGTAACCGGACTAGACACTGATTATCAAATCCGGTTTAATGATTACATTTACGTCCGGGTTTAGTTTCTGTGCGGTCACGTGCACATATGTCTTAAGTCCCCACCCCACCAAAATTGACGTGTTTTTTGACTTTCGGTTCTTCTTCCCTCTCCACTATGTTTAGATTTACTTCCGTTTGTAAAATCGAATATACGTTATATGACATCATCACCGGTTCGATGAACCGGCCCGGTTTATAGCAATTTGAAAGTGGTTGTTTACAGATTGAATCCAAATAAATAGAGAGATACTTTAAAAGAATATTATCTATTTTTGGATTATTTGATTCAATCTGTTTATCTGAATCCAAATTTTTGTTGATTATATATTTTAGTTAAAATATGTTAAAAAGTAAAATATGTATGAGTTTATCGTATTTATGTTTAACAATGAAAATTAATTTTACTTGAGAATTAGTTGTTCTCCATATTTATCTTATTGGCATGTGAATAAGATATTGTATGATTTGATTCTATTTTTTTCTAGTTCAAAGAATTTGGAAAAGTATCATCATATCTTTATTTTTTTTCATTGAATTGACTTATCATCTTTTTTTTGGTCAAAAATCTGGTTTCATAAGCATACACACAAGAAAACAAACCAAAATTATCGTATTTGTTTACTTGTTTTTAAGTAATTTTGTTGAATATAATGGACTTGTGTTTAAGTAATTTTCTAATATGTACAGTACTTGATCTTCTTAAGAAACCTAATTATTTTTTAAGTCGATCCATTTTGTACAATTTATTTAGTCGGGTCAAAATAATTTTAGGCCGTCTGTTTGGTCGGATCTTGTTGTATTTTGAATATGAAGTTACTAATTATTACGTGGGTCCATAATTATTTGGGCTTTGATTTTTGGGCCCAAAAAGACACCAATGGTATTGTGTTGTGGATCGAGCTCTTGATTCATACTCTTTTCCTTTCCCATCTTTTTAATGCAACGTAAAGCAAGAAGGTATAGTGCATCAATGGAGAACATTTCAATCTTTAAGGTTGGGAATTTGGAAACGTTTGAAATGTGGCTTTTGTAAGCCAATGTTCATCTCAAAACTTTATTTACGTCCACATCTATCTATAGGAACTCCAAGTATGTTAGTATGTTACCATAAATTGGCATTGAGGTTCTTGGATATGATGAAGTCATTGAGGTTATTGGATATGATGAAGTCATTGAGGTTGTTAGCATAAGCATTTGCATGATTTTATTGGATCTTCTTAGTGATGATAAATCTTGGCCTAGTTTTATTGACTTACTTAGTTTCTATTAGATCAACAGTGAAATCTTGAGTACATGATGTAGACAGTTTTCAAGATTTGTCAACTTTTTCGTCTAAACTTTTTTTTATAGGGAAAGACAAACAAACAAAACAATAAGTAAAGAAAAAGACATTTTTCTTGTGGGCGAGTATTAAACCAGGTTTCTATGAATTATGCAGATTCAACTCATAAATTGATAAGCTTTTTTTCTTGAAAGATTCAGACTATGGATATGTTAAACTGTTAGTCTCTAAGCTCCTCCCTGAGAAAACTTCAAACAAGACCAAACCAAGGTCCTCTAGTAACCAGTTTCATGTTTTAATTGTCTTGCAGTGTAAGTACAAAGAGAAGAATTTATAAATGAGATCTAATATATATAAAAAAAAGCCATAATGGCTTCATTGTATTGTATGCATATATGATTTGTTTGAAGGAAAGGTAATAACAGAATAAACCAAACTACCTTGAATCTTTGAGTTGAATCTCACTCTGCATTAAGATGCATATATAAGGACTGGTACGCAGGAGAGATACCGTCACCACCACCAGATTTTAAAGCTCTTATAAGAGTTGATGGCGCTATCTCTCCTGCGAACCAAATCTTTGTTTGCAGTTTCCAAAACCATAGAAGAAGCAAAGACCATTCTGTGATGATTCTATATGTGTAATCATCACTCCATTAGATTCATCTCATACATATATATATATCTAAGGGTCTAACAAGTGTATATTGTCACTATCATTGCTCTTATTTGTCATTTGGTTTACCACTTTATATGTGGCTACAATGTAATGGCTTGTAGTATTATTATCACAAGTGAGGTCATTGTGTTGACGTCATCTCCAATGATTTGGCATTACACTCGTCTAGTCCAATACATTGGTTGATTTGAGTGTGTAGGTTCTGTAGTTTGTTTGGTTTCATAAATCTGGAGGGTAAGACACAGACCAATCACTTATCATTAACTAGTCCTTTTATGAAGTTCGTACTATATACACCTTGAACACCTCTGAGCAATTACATCGTTGTGACACTTATCCATATTAACTATGATCTATAGATTTTAATTATATGCATAATATTCACAAAAATTTGTATTAATATTTCTCATAAGCTATGGGTATTAGTATTTGTTTAGTCTTATGCAAGGCTGGTTCCAATCATCATTTCTATTAAATGTATTTTGTCTGATTCTACTTGATGTGTCCTGTTTAATAATCAATTGCGAAAGTGATGTTGAAATGTTTAAGACTCTGTTTAGCACAGAAGCTTTCGTGATTGAACAAGTTGGTTTAAGAGAACAAGTTGAAAGACTTGATGATATGATTTAAGGGTGAGGCTGTCTTAATTCTCGCTCATAGTCCGATATATCCGTCAAACCATTGTCCCAATCTATTTCGGTCTATGCAAATCAAATTATGTTCTTAAATTTAACTTGTACATATATGCAAACATTACAAATAGATAGTCTATAGTTTTTTTTTTGCATTATTTTGTACATATGAACAGACCTTGATGTTTCAACAAGCATAAATACTATGCATTCCCAAAGTCCCAACATTCTAGTAATGTCTTAATCCAATAAATATGATATTGTATAATCTTAGACCAATCACATTCGCTGATTATTTCAAGCCACAACCGGATACGATGCACATGTCGCAATACCTACAATTCAAGAACAAATCAATAAAATGTGAACATCTAAGAATCTTCCTCATTAATGTCTCTTTCTTGTATATATATCATATGATAGATGATACAACTTACCACACATGTTCTTCCCCATCTCCATTTTGAAGTAACCTTTATCTCCCCAATCAGCTCCCCATGAGTTCTTTATAAGCCAATATGGTACACCGTCTTCAACTCCATAACCAACAGCCAAAACCGCATGGTTCACATCCTATTGCCACATTAAGAATACCAAATTGAACACTAAGCCATTGGTCTAAGTGATAATCCTATATGAAAGTCCTTTTTAAACAGTTTAAATAAAGAAAGTCTCACCATTGGAGTATTTCCACAGTGACTACTAGTGTAAACTCCACTCTTGTAAAGACGAAACGAGTTTACAACCTCAAAAGCTATGCTTACTGGGCGTATTAATCCAACTGCATGCTTTAATTCGTCTTCAGCACCCTGTTTTTGTTTAATTCAAATCTTCATTATATGATGATTACAAAATGTATATTTTCAGACAGGTGTGTAATTAAAAGATGCTTACTAGAGTAATGTTGACTGAGTCGAGTACTTGTACACCGATGTTTTCTGCTGAAAATTTGCAGGTTCCATCTTTACCTGTGTAAGGATAAGCTTCCTCTGTGTCAAGACCACCATTGGATTTGATGTATTCGAAGGCTTGAGAAGGAAGACCACCATTGCAGCCATAGTTATTGAAAGCTCCAGCACAATCCACAAGTTGTTGTTCAGATAGAGATACTTCTTTTCCAAATGCCTGATGATAAGCTGCCTCAAGCGCTCCAGTTGTACTACAGTACAAACAAAATTGTATTCATATGACATATAATCTTGGCTTTGAATTTCACATTCAAGACTATTAATGAGATATTATATTAGTATCTTAATCATTGGTTTTACCTGAATGTCCAGCAAGATCCACAACCTCCCTGGTCTTTGACCGGACTAACAATACCATCTTCTCTCCAGTCTTTCTGCAGTTAAACAAACAATTTGAAGACTCAGAACCAAATCATAAGCAGCTAAAACAGGAACTGGATGTTCTAGTACAGCAAGATTGAAGTCCTGAAGTTACCGTCTCTGGAAGAGCTGCTTCCGTGAGTTTGTGGCTACCCTTTAAAGTGGCAGAGCAGTTTTGAGCAGCACCAAGCTTATTCCTTTGAAACTCTTGCCAGGTCAAATCAGCAAATTCTGTATGGATTCATGAGACAATTATATCAATAGTTAGATGGATCTTTCCTTATCTTCAATCTTGAATCCAGAAAGCTAAATCAAGAAGAAACAAAATAATTAACTAAACATTCATACAAACTAAAGAGTTCATTCATATATACTCGTAAACTCTGCAAAGGCTACACAAACAATAACAATCTTGAATCACGTGAACTTAATTAAAAAAACTATAATCAAAATTTTAAAATTATTTTCACTAAGAAGATTCCAAGACAGAAAAAGTTGGTTTCCACGTTTACTTTACACACAACGGTTTTTATAAATATATCAGTTGGGTTTATATAAACTTACGATTGAGAGCGAGTTTATAAGATAAGCCTTTCTTATTGGTAGATCTGATTAAATCCAGATTCTCTTTGAAAATAGAGAATCGGAGTTTTATCTCCTCTGCGTTCTGATACTTCTTCCCATACCTTCATCATTATAAAACGAGATTATAAGAAAGCTGAATAAAAGTCAACGGTGGTAGTGGAGGATAATGACTTACCTGTGAGTGAACCGAGCGAAGGAGATAACCTGACGAGATTGACCTAAGATCTGTGAAACAGATTCTTCTACCTCACGTAGACCATCGGAGACCATCCGGATCGGATTTGACTCATCGAATCCGATATCTGCAAACGCCGATGCGGTGATGAAAAACATCAGAACCACCACCGATGACAGGATTGTTTTCAGAGACATGGCTTGCTTTTTTTTCTACTGAAAAACTAATGTCCTTCTGCTTCAGTGTTTTAGCTCGAGAAGATGACTAGAAGACGGAAGAGAGATACTGGAGGATACGTTATCGGGACACGTGGTGGAATTTGAATGGATTAGTATTTCTACTATATACTTGGAATGTTGACGTGTATAGTGATGTCATCAAACAAAGATATTATATTATTTCAAATAATCATTTTTAAGTATATTTACTTATCATTAATCAATCATGTTTCGTGAGTTTTACCTTTATACTTGAAAGTAAAATTACGAAACTACCCATTAGACTAGATATATATTGAGGGACCTTGTATAAACCCTAACCTAGCTATTGCCTTTTGTTATCTCTCTTCGTCTCCACTTTCCAGTCTCCGACGGTGAATCTAAAATTCTTTGAAGGCTAACAGAGAGGATTGAACATGTCGAGAGCTAACAATGGAACGAGGCGTCCAAGGCCGAACTTACTAATTACGGGAACTCCTGGTACTGGTAAATCGACGACAGCTTCTGCTCTGGCCCAAGCTACTAATCTCCGTTATATTTGCATCGGAGATTTGGTCAAAGAGAAAAACTTGCATGATGGCTGGGACGATGAGTTCGAGTGTCACATAATCAACGAAGATTTGGTGAGTTTACTACTCCTTTAGAAAGATTTACTCTTTAGCTAAATGAATTTGCAATTCCAATTCAAAATTCATTACTTTAGCTTTGGCTATTAAAAGAACTCTTCTTAGCTATTGTATTTAACTTGGGATCAGGTGTGTGATGAGCTTGAAGATATAATGGTAGGAGGAGGTAACATTGTGGACTATCATGGCTGTGATTTCTTTCCTGAGAGATGGTTTGATGGTGTTGTAGTGCTTCAAACTGAGACCTCTGTGTTGTATGATCGTTTAACTAATAGGTCAGGATTGAGAATCCATCTTTTTTTTTCATTAACAATAGTGTTTTAGTTTTTTTTATTGGATTTAGCAGATTCTGATTGTGTTCTTAACAAAAGCAGGGGTTATTCTGGAAAAAAGCTTAGTAACAACATTGAATGTGAAATCTTTCAAGTTCTACTTGAAGAAGCAAAAGAGAGTTATCAAGAGTATATTGTCGATGCTTTTCAGAGTAACACGATTGAAGATATCTCTAACAATGTCGCAACTTTAACGAATTGGATTACAACATGGCGACCTTGATAATCATATTTGAATCTGATGTCAATGCATCGGTGATGGGTTAATAGCTTTAGTTTTTTTTACTAGTTATATTTAATTGATTCGTAATCTGTCCTAGTTTCAGATTGTTTTTTTTTCTTTTGATAAAATCTTAGTTGAAGTTTGTTTACTGGCACAATTCAACCTAATACTTAATGAAAAATAAAAAAGCTTTAATCTTTTCTATCGTTTTTGTGCAAATTTACAGTTTTTAAAACCTAATAGTTCTAATACTTAGATCATGTACTCAATTACTCATCCCTTCATGGTCACTCGGATAAATGTGTTGTTGCGTCATAAGTGCATAATTGTATTTAGTTACGTCCGGAGCTCAAAGGTCAACGAAACTGAAAAACAAGTACGATTTATACTTGAAGAAGAAAAGTCTTTATCTTTTCTTATTATTTGATTAGGTTAGTTTCTCTTCTCGTCGCTATTTCTAAGATTTTTTGTTGTTGTAAGGTTAGAATCTGATCATATATTGTTAGCAATTTGGGAATAATTTAGTAAAGCTTGTAACTTTTGACTTTCAAGGACATGCCTATAAGCTGTTCGAGGAAATGACTCAATGAGAAATATTACAACTGAAAAAGGTCACTAGTAATAATACCTCAAGGTGTTTTGTTTGTTCAGGTGGATCTTCAGTTTGATTGGTCTCTCTCTTCAGGTGAAACAATGCTGCGGAAAACGATTCTTCTTAGACAACTTTTTGTTTCGAAGTGTTTCTCATCAGTTACTTCAAAGACACTTAAAGTTGGAGATGTTTTAAGAGAAACAAGAGTGTTCTCAAGTGAAGATGTTAAGGCATATGCTGAAGTGAGCCATGATTGGAACCCACTTCATTTCGATCCAGAATCTGCTCGTAAAGCCGGTTTTGAGAACCCCCTTGTCCATGGGATGCTTGTTTCTTCAATGTTTCCTCGTATTATCTCTGCGCATTTCGTAAGCTATCTAGTTTTAGTTTCTTACAGATTTATAGAGAAACATGACTAAATCTTGCTTGGTCTTGTTCCTTGTAGCCAGGAGCAGTATATGTATCTCAAAGTCTGCATTTTCGTTCACCGGTTTACATAGGAGATGAAATTCTAGGATTGGTTCAAGCTTCAACTTTAAGAGAAACCAAGAACAAGTACATGTAAGCTAATCTAAAACCACTTAAATGCAAAAAAAAACTTATATTTCTTTACTCTATTTTAACTCAGTCTTCATTACGTTTTGTTAGTGTCAAATTCTCAACTAAATGCTTCAAGAACCACACCGAACTTGTAGTTCTTGATGGTGAAGCTACTGCAATTTTACCAAACCTGGAGATGTTGCACTCAAGTCCATCGATATGATATAAGAAAAGTAAGTTTCTTTTTTATTTCTTTCTCAATTTAAAACCTTAATATCTTTCTCATCATCCCAATTTTATTATTTAAACTTGACGAACAAAAAATATATATATTAAATGCATATTTGCAAGTTTTTTTATCTTCTAAAAATAAAAAGAATTTGTCTTAGAAGTAAAATAAAATATTTTAATTATCCTGAAAAATCTAACTTCCCTACTGTAAATCCTCTAACAGTATCTTCAGTCTTTAGCTTAAAAAAAGAGTTCTCAAATGAGAGAAGAAACGAGAGAACCCAAAAATGGAAAACAAAGGCTTCTCTTTCAGATCAATTCTTATCCATTCTATGTGGATAACTCTCACCGGAATCCTCTTATTCAGCCTCTCCACCACAAACAACCATAACTTTGGTTACATCAAATTCTTTTCTATATCAGGAACATTACTTATGACTTTACCTTGGATCATTCAACTTCTGATCACTTCTCTTGTAATAATACTACATAAGACCAAAGGTTACAACTTAATGTGGATTGTTAAGTCACCAAAATCCAAAGAGAAACATCACACAAATGTTGCCACTACTACTACTACTAGTACTACTTCTTCATCATCATCTCCTCTTTCGTCTCTGCAGGTTCTGAAGAAAGGTGATGTGAATGAGTACGAGATTAGGATTGTGATTGGTGCTGATGGTTCTAAAACTCCAAATGATGGATCTTCTGCAACGTCTTTGGAAATGCTCAAGGAGATTGAACAAGGAAGAAGAGACAACACCAAACTTCTCACAAATGGATCACCTGTTGCTGCTTCTTAAATGTGACTCTGTTCTTGTTCTGTTTTTTTTTTTGTGGTTTCATTTCTGTTTGTCTAAAACTTGTAGTGCTTACAAGTTTTTTTATGAGATTCTTCATTAGTTACTACTACACAATAATAACCTTCAATATTGTCTTCAATTACAGATTCACTCATAAAATCAAATTTTACATCAAATTTTTATGAATCAAGTTTAGTTATAATCAAAGAATAAGACTTGCATCATTTACAGTTCTGATTCTGCAACTAGATGAACTGTTCTTAGATTCCAGTGTGTGTCTCTACCGCTGTAGTAAGTTGATGAGTTGCTTGGTAAAGAAGAGACTGAGGAAGTAAAAAGGGAAGCTGCATTGATCAGAACCGAAGAATGATTGCTAATCTCCACACTATATGGTGAGATGTCTGGCAAAGGTAGGTTCTTGTTTAAGTATAGAACCACTTGTTCCATTGTAGGTCTTGATTCTGGCACAGTATTTACACAAAGCAAACCAAGTTTCATAACCATCTCAACTTCCTCAAATAAGAACTCTCCACACAATCTCGGGTCAATAGCATCAATTAAAGAATCACTTTTCCAACAGTCACAAACCCAATTGATCAGAAGTTGTAACTGTGGTTCCACAGGTCTCCTTCCACAAGTTACTTCAAGCATGAAAACACCAAATGCATACACATCAGTTGCAGTAGAAGCTCCCTTTGTAATAAGCTCAGGTGCTATGTAACCAATAGTTCCAACAGCTGTTGTTGACTTTGAGATACCTCCATGGTCATGAAAGCTAGCCATACCAAAATCTCCTAGCCTTCCATTAAACTCAGCATCTAACATAATGTTGGAAGCTTTGATATCTCGGTGCAGAACAACTTGTTCAGCACCTGTATGGAGGTAACAGAGAGCAGATGCAATACCTTTAACAATCACAAGTCTTTGTGGCCAAGAAAGCAGAAGTTTCTGGTCATTAAACAAATGCTCATCAAGACTACCATTAGACATATACTCTGAGACAAGAAGAAGCTCTTGCTTTCTCCTACAATAACCAAGAAGTGGAACAAGATTCCTATGTTTAAGACATCTCATACTCACCACTTCAGCCAAAAATTGCTTCAAACCTTGATTACCATCATGGGACATTCTCTTCACAGCTATTTCTCTACTTAAAGGGAGACTTCCTCTGTAAACTTCTCCAAAACCTCCTTTTCCAAGAAACCGATCCTTATTGAAACCTTTTGTTGCTTTGTATAAAGACTTGTAAGAGAATCGGTGTGCACCAAACTCTTTTTCCCAAGCTTCATTTACTTCTGCATACTTGCTCCTCCTGAAACAATACACTCCAACAAGAACACCTAACCCTATGATAACCACAACACTAAGCAGGACAATAACAAGTGGAGATAGGTTCTTATGTTTAGCTCTAGGATGAGGAACTTGAGGGAGTCTTGAGATGTCAAGTCTCTGTAAAGATCCTCTGATTGTGCTAAAACTCCACCAAAGAATATACTGATAACTGATAGATGTCCCTGTTGCTGCAGAGAACCCAACGTACAGTCTTGAGCTATTAGGAAAAATGACAGAAAGATTGATGTGTTGGGACAAAAGAGGTTGACTTGGCTTCTGAACTTCAACAGGAGCCATTGTAACATTAAGCATTGTGCCTTCAAAATCCACCCAAACCTGTATAGGGTTCCCACTCAAGAGGTTTATGCTTATGTTCTTCGCCCTTATATCAGAATAGTAAGACGCTGAAGCTATTCCTACTGAGAGAGGACTGTTTACATCAATCCCAACGTGATTGTTATTAATATCTTCAAAATCTGGATTCCAAATAGTGTCAAGCTCAACAGCAAGAACATGAGAAGAAAAAGTTCCATTTTTCGATACGTTAAAGATTCCCAAGTATCTAGTTGATTCTGCGTGAGAGAAGTCCATAGAAGGAGATACTATAAAGGCCATTCCATGGCCACCTTCAACTCCTGGCTGAGGTAATAGAGCACAAACAAAGTGTGTTGAGAATGAGAATGGTTTAGAAGAGCTAATCCCAATAGCTTCCTTGTAGAAAACATGAGCCATTTGATGATTAGTTGCGTTTGTAAGCTGCAATAATCCATTGGGAAGAACTGTTGCAGATCCATCAAGATAAAGATTGGTTTGGCTATGGAAGTTTTCATAAACAAAACTTGTCTCTTGTTGAGTTGATAGAGAAATCAGATGAAAAGAAAAGATCATTAGTATCTGAAGCAGCTCACGATTCATTGCTGATGATGTTATCAGAGAGTCTAACGTTGTTCATAATCTTCTTTCAAGTTTAAAAGTTTGTTTGTTTATCTAATGGAATGATAAAACATCATATTTTTTATTATTTACAAACTGGACTCTAATAATGTTATTATTATATTAGATTAGATAAAACAATAAAGCTTACAATATTAAAGATAAAATCATAAAATTGATCCAATGAAAAGTCAATGATGCATGTGGTGTAACAACAAACTGAAATAACGGGTCAAACAAAAAAAGTTAAAACACTAGTTTATGTCTTGAGTCAAGACTCTTGACCAGAGATGCTTGTTAACTTTAATTAGATTTTACTTATTCTTCTTCAGATTGATTCTATCTTAAATCTGTTAAATAAGTAATTACTAAAAACCATCTGAAATAGATTCTTTACATTTGTCATAAGAGGATTACAAGTTATATAACCAGAAAATTATATAATCACTAACTGGATAAGCATTTCTTAAGAACAACTGATTTTGTTTTTGTTTAGACAAGTGAGAGACAGACAAAATAATATTAAGATGTAATGAGACCTGCTTGTTGATATGTTACATCAGTAATTACTTCTTATCACTAATGCTGGAAACATTGGATTGAACATCTTCTTCAGGAAATGTGACAGCGGGTGAGAGATTCTTCGGTTTCTCTGGTTCTGTAACTATGTGAAGAGTGTTCTTAGTGTCTAATGTCTGTCCCCATGGCTGATCTGTTGACTGAAAAGCATGTGTTGAGTGGTTGGTAGAGGAAGAAGACATTGAAGGACCTGACCAACTCCATGAAGCAGATGATACTACAAGAGATGATGCATCTACAAGAACCGGAGCAAATGTGCCAATCCCTAGAGTATATGGTGAGAAATCTGGCAAAGGTAAGTTCTTGTTTAGGTATAGGACCACTTGTTCCATTGTAGGTCTGGACTCTGGCACAATATTTGAACAGAGCAAACCAAGTTTCATGACCATCTCAACTTCCTCAGGTATGAACTCACCTCCCAATCTTGGGTCAGTAGCATCAAGTAAAGAATCCTTTTTCCAACACTCACAAACCCATTTTATCAGATGCCTTTTCTCAGCTTGCAACTGTGGTTCCACTGGTCTCCTCCCACATGTTACTTCAAGCATGAAAACACCAAATGCGTAAACATCAGTTCCTGTGGAAGCTCCCATTGTGATTAGTTCTGGAGCCATGTACCCAACAGTTCCCACGGCTGCTGTTGTAGCTGCATTACCTCCATGCTCATGAAACCTGGCCATGCCAAAATCCCCTAACCTTCCATTTAACTCGGCGTCTAACATAATATTGGAAGCTTTAATATCTCGGTGCAGAACAACTTGGTCAGCACCTGTATGCAAGTACCAGAGAGCAGAGGCTATACCCTTAACAACAACAAGTCTTTGTGGCCAAGAAAGAACCGGGTTCCGGTCATCAAACAAATGCTCATCAAGACTACCATTAGGCATGTACTCTGAGACAAGAAGAAGTTCTCGTTTTCTTCTACAATACCCAAAAAGTGGTACAAGATTCCTATGCTTAAGACATCTCATGCTCACAACTTCAGCTACAAATTGCTTTACACCTTCATCACCATTATGTAACACTCTCTTCACTGCTATTTCCCTGCCTTGTGGGAGATTTCCTTTATAAACTTCTCCAAAACCGCCTTTTCCGAGAAACTCATCTTTACTAAACCCCTTTGTTGCTTTGTACAAAGACCTATAAGAGAACCTATGTGCATCAAACTCTTTTTCCCATGTTTCAGATACTTCTGAATACTTACTTCTCTTGTGTAAATAAATTCCTGCAAGAACAACCAACACCACAATAGCTAGACAAAAGGACATGACAATAATCAACAGAGATCGATTCTTATGTGAAGCTTTAGGATGAGGAACTTGAGGAAGTTTTGATATGTCAAGTAACTGTAATGATTCTCTGTTTGTGCTAAAACTCCACCAAAGAATATATTGATCACTGATAGCTGTCCCTGTTGCTGCAGAGAACCCAACGAACAGTCTTGAGCTATTAGGAAAAATCTTAGAAAGATTTATAGATTGTGATAAAAGAGGACGACTTGGTTTCTTGACTTGAAGAGGAGCTATTGTAACATTAAGCAAAGTGCCTTCATAATCCACCCAAACCTGTATAGGATCTCCACTCAAGAGAGTTATGTTTTCTTTATTCCCTTTTATGTCAGAATAGTAAGATGCAGAAGCCATGGCGACAGATATAGGACTGTTCACATCAATCCCAACATGATTCTTGTCAATATCTTTGAAATCAGGGTTCCAAATAGTATCAAGCTCAACAGCAACTACTTGAGAAGATGAAGATCCACTTGTTGATGCATTAAAAATCCCCAAGTATCTAGTTGTTTCAGCGTGTGTGAAATCCATAGAAGGAGATAAAACAAAGGCAAGACCATGACCACCTTCAACACCTGGTTTAGGCACAAGAGCACACACAAAATGTGTTGAGAAGGAGATTGGTTTAGAGGAACTGAACTCAATCGGTTTCTTGTAAAAAGCATGACCCATTTGATGCTCTGTAGCGTTTGTTAGCTGTAATAATCCACTAGGACGAAGTACTATTGCAGATTTATCAAGATAAAGATTTTCTTGGTTGAGGAAGCTTTCATAAACAAACCTTGTTTCTTGCTGACTAGATAAAGATATCAGATGAAGAGAAGAGATAATCAGCAACTGAAATAACCAACGAGACATTGTAGATGATGAATTAGAGATTCTCGATCTGATGTTTAGATCTTTTCTTAACTCAAAACGATGCTTTCTCATAAACCTCGCAAGCTGTGAGCTTCTGTTTTAGGGAATCATCACCTTTTCTTTAAGCTTTACAACGTGTACTCCACTAGCAAGATAATATTAAATAAATCAAGATAAATAATAAAAAACTTTCACGTGAATTTCAATATATTCCAATTATGACTATTTTAACTTATATGACGATATCAACTTCAGACTAAATAGACAACGCAACGTAATTCATTGGATTTTTCTTCAACTTGAAGACATCTTGTAAGGTAACCGACAAAACTATATTATTAAAAAAAAAAACATATGTTAAACATGATCTTTCAGAGGCAGAACAAAATTAATGATATATCAGCAGTACAATTATGATCCGGACCACAAGGAAGAAGCTAAGGAAAGCTATGCTTTTATTCATGCCAACCAACAAATATTATTTAAATGATTATAAGAAAAATTTATTGAAAATATAGTTAGGTCCTACCTTGTTAACTCTATCCTTTATGATTTCTTAATTCAGCTCTACAGGTGTAGAAAGATATAGCCAGGTTGAAGACTGTAAAGAAGAAAAAAGACAATCATCTCTTTAATAATCCACAAAATGACAGCATAGAAAGAATAAAGCATCTTATTTCATTGTTTGGTTATGTCACAGTAGTAAGAAGTAACCAAACCAAGAGAAGTACATACATACAAGCTTAGTTTGAAACCGCTAAGTTCTGTAATACAACTTGTAATTTACTTATAAACCTAGTTAGCTACCTATGTAAGCAGATTTTTTATTTTTGTGTGCTGAGTCTAAAGCCAAGAACTCAGCTTCTTTGTTGACTTTACATGAGAGATCATTCAGATCAGATTCAAATGGAAAAAAAATTATAAAGCCAAGATGGGACTTTCATCGTCCAGTCCCATTGAGGACTGAGTGTGTAATAAACATAGAATTAGTGGAAGAGGAAGAAGACATTGATAGTGAAGGGATCACTAGTGGTTCTGTTGAAAGCCCCATTGGAGTAAGAACTCCAATCCCTGGAGAATTAGGCCAAAACTCAGGCAAAGCTATGTTACCATTTAAGTATTGCACCACCTGTTCCATGCTCGGTCTTGAATTTGGAACAAGGTTTGCACATAGCAAGCCTAGTTTCAGAACCTTTTCGACTTCTTGAAATGAAAAGTCTGTCAACCTTGGATCTCTAGCATCAATAAGAGAAGATCTTCTCCAGCATTCACTAACCCATTTGATCAAAAGACGTTCTGCAGCCGACAAGCGAGGTTCAACAGGTCTTCTCCCACAAGTTACTTCAAGCAAGAAAACACCAAAAGCATACACATCAGTTGCAGTTGAAGCTCCCATTGTTGTAAGTTCAGGTGCCATGTAACCAACTGTTCCCACTGCAGCTGTTGTGGTTGGATGAGCTCCTCTGTCATGCAACCTAGACATACCAAAATCTCCCAACCTTCCATTGAACTCTGAGTCCAACATAACATTTGCAGCTTTGATATCTCTGTGTATGACAACTTGGTCAGCTTCTGTATGTAAGTAACTAAGAGCTGACGCTATGTCTTTAAGGATCACAAGTCTTCTCCACCAAGGAAGGGTTGATCTATCATGATTAAATAAGTAATGGTCAAGACTACCATTTGGCATGAACTCAGAGACCAATAATAACTCATGTTTTCTCCTACAATACCCAAGAAGTGGAACCAAACTCCTGTGTTTTAAACTCCTCATGCTCACTATCTCAGCAACAAACTGTTTCATACCTTGCTCACCATCATGTAATACTCTCTTAACAGCCACTTCTCTCAGTTCACTGCTATGAGGAAGCGTTCCTTTGTAGACTTCACCAAACCCACCTCTGCCAAGAAACTCACTCCTATTGAACCCTTTTGTTGCTTTGTATAGAGATTTGTAGGAGTACCTATGTGGACCATACTCTTTTTCCCATTCCTCTCTTACTTCAGCGTACATGTTTCTCCTATATAAATAAGCAGCAACAAGAAGACACACTAACATGAAAGCTAATAAACCAAGCAGAGCATCAACCATTGGAGATGGTAACTTCTTCTTTTTAGTATTAGTTTGAGGAGCTTTAGGAAGTTTTGAGATGTTAATCTTTGGAAGCGACTCCATGCTTTTGCTAAAACTCCATCCAAGTATATATTGGTAGCTCATTATTGATCCTGTTGCACCAGAAAAGCCAACAAACATTCTTCTACCTTGTAAAATCTCAGTAAGATTGATAGATGTTGATGACAAAAGAGGTCTGCTTGGTTTCTTGTTTTGAAGAGGAGCCAATGAAACGTTGAGTGTTGTTCCTACATAATCAACCCAAACCTGGATAGGATCACCACTCAAGAGTTTTATGTCTATCTTCTTCCCTTCTTTGTCTGAAAAATAAGAAGCATTGGCAGATACCAAAGACTCTGCACTGTTAACATCAATCCCAACATGGTTATCACTGATATCTTTCAACTCTGGAGCAAGAGAAATGTCAAGCTCTACAGCCAACACACGTGTGGAGTTAGATCCATTAGAGGATGTGTTGAAAATCCCCATGTATCTAGTTGGTTCTGCACCACTGAAATCTGTAGAATGAGAAACAACAAAGGCCATGCCATGACCACTTGTCTCACCAGCAGGGTGCAGTTCACACACGAAATATGTAGAGAACGAGACTGATTCAGATGATGTGAACTCTATAGCCTGCTTGAAGAAAGCATGACCCATTTGACGAAGAGTTGCATTTGTAAGTTGTAGGACACCACTGGGAAGGATTCTTGCACTACCATCAAGGTGAAGATCATCTACTTGACTAAAGCGATTATAAACAAAGGTAAGCTCTTGTTGAAATGATGGACAAACATAAAGTATCATAAAGATGAATCCTAGAAACAATCCTCGTATCATTGGTAATGAAATAAACAGAGAAAGAGTTATAATCTTTCTTTTGTTTTTGTTTGCTTTCTCTGGTCCAAAATTCTTATCTCTTTCTCATTGGATTGTACACCCATTGATTATTTGACTTTTTCAAAGTCAAACATTACGACTGTGTTTGAATCTTTATTGCATATTACAGTTTTACTAAGACTTTCTAACACCTGTCTTTGTCAAGAAATCAAATTCATGAAAAAAAAGTGATGAAAACAAGAAAGACTTGATGAGTTTTTTTAATATTATTTAAGAGGAAAATGTCAAATGACTGATCATTGACAACAAAAGGTTGAAAACCACTTGTATAAAACAAGCCTCTCCAGTTGCACAACCACTGGATTGGGATGTGACTTCAAAGTTTTTACTCTTAGCAAACTCATAATGTCATATCCACACATTTCCCAGAAATTTCCACCATCTAATATTTATGGCTATTATAAATATGCCACAGGCTAAATAAAATGTGAAACTTGACTTGTTGGCTCAAAGGGTGACAACTCGCTTTACAAAATTTAGCAAATTAATTGCTAGAATTACATGGAAGTTTCAGTCCTTATCGATCTACAAGTGAAACTAGATGAAGAATGACAAAACGATGTGAAACAAAATAGAATGGATAAGGTTGAGAATCAGTCATGACCATGAAGGCCAAAGAAGAGGGAAGTTGTTAGAAACTTTCATCGTCCAACCTCATAGATGATTGAGTGGGTTA
Organism: Leavenworthia alabamica; assembly: GCA_000411055.1. Taxonomy (NCBI): domain Eukaryota; kingdom Viridiplantae; phylum Streptophyta; class Magnoliopsida; order Brassicales; family Brassicaceae; genus Leavenworthia; species Leavenworthia alabamica. The sequence goes on from KE157312.1 coordinate 28,817, forward strand.
TAAACATAGATTTGGTGGTGGAGGAAGAAGACAGTGATAATGAAGGGATCACGAATGATGCTGGTGAAAGCGCCATTGGACTGAGAACTCCAATACCTGGAGAATTGGGCCAAAACTCAGGCAATGCTAGGTTACTGTTTAGGTATTGCACCACTTGTTCCATGCTCGGTCTTAAATTTGGAACAAGGTTTGCACATAGCAAACCGAGTTTCAGAACTTTTTCGACTTCCTGAGATGAGAAGTCTCTCAACCTTGAATCTTTAGCATCAATAAGAGAAAACCTTCTCCAGCATTCACTAACCCATATGACCAGAAAACGGTTTGCATCAGAAAATCCAAGTTCCACAGGTCTCCTCCCACAAGTTACTTCAAGCAACAAAACACCAAAAGCATACACATCAGTTGCAGTGGAAGCTCCCATTGTAATAAGTTCAGGTGCCATGTAACCAACAGTTCCCACTGCAGCTGTTGTGGTTGGATCAGCGCCTCTGTCATATAATTTGGACATACCAAAATCGCCCAACCTTCCATTGAACTCTGCGTCCAACATAACGTTTGCAGCTTTGATATCTCTGTGTATAACCACTTGGTCAGCTTCTGTATGTAAGTAACTAAGAGCTGATGCGATGTCTTTGAGGATCGCAAGTCTCCTCCACCAGGGAAGGGTCGATCTATCATGATCAAATAAGTAATGGTCAAGACTACCATTTGGCATGTACTCAGAGACCAGTAGTAACTCGTGTTTTCTTCTGCAATACCCAAGAAGCGGAACCAAACTCCTGTGTTTTAAACTCCCCATGCTCGCGATCTCAGCAACAAACTGCTTCATACCGTGCTCACTGTCATGTGATACTCGTTTAACAGCTATTTCTCTCAGTTCTCTGCTCCGAGGAAGAGTTCCTTTGTAGACTTCGCCAAAACCTCCTCTCCCAAGAAAACCATTCTTGTTGAACCCTTTTGTTGCTTTGTATAGAGATTTGTAGGAGTACCTATGTGGACCATACTCTTTTTCCCATTCCTCTCTTACTTCAGCGTACAAGTTTCTCCTATACAAATAAGCTGCAAAAAGAAGCCCCAAAACTATGAAAGCAATCAAACCAAGCAGCGCATCAAACACCGGAGATGGTGGCTTCTTTTTAGTCCTAGTGTGATGAATTTTCGGAAGTTTTGACATGTCAATTTTCTGCAGTGACGCCATGCTTTTGCTAAAACTCCACCCAAGTATATATTGGTAGCTCATTATTGACCCGGTTGCACCAGAAAAGCCAACAAACATTTTTCTACCTTGTAAAATCTCAGTAAGATTGATTGATGTTGATGACAAAAGAGGTCTGCTTGGTTTCAGGTTTTGAAGAGGAGCCAATGAAACGTTGAGTGTTGTTCCGACATAATCAACCCAAACCTGGATGGGATCACCACTCAAGAGTTTTATGTCTATCTTCCTCCCTTCTCTGTCCGAAAAATAAGAAGCGTTGGCAGATACCAACGACTCAGCACTGTTTACATCAATCCCAACATGATTTTCACTGATGTCGTTCAACTCTGGAGCGAGAGAAGTGTCAAGCTCTACAGCCAACACACGTGTGGAATTAGATACATCTTTGTTAAAAAGCCCAAAGTATCGAGTTGGCTCTGCACCACTGAAATCTGTAGAATGAGAAACAACAAAGGCCATGCCATGACCACTTGTCTCACCTGCAGGGAGCAGGGCACACACGAAATGTGTAGAGAACGAGACTGATTCAGTTGATTTGAACTCAATCGCCTGCTTGAAAAAAGCATGACCCATTTGGCGAAGAGTTGCATTTGTCAGTTGCAGGACACCACTGGGAAGGATTCTTCCACCACCGTCAAGGTGAAGATCATCTGCTTGACCAAAGCGGTTGTAAACAAACTTAAGCTCTTGTTGAAATGATGGACAAACATAGAATATCATCAAGATGAATCCTAAACGCAATCCTTGAATCATTGGTAAAGAAACAATCAGAGAGAGTTATAGTCTTTCTTTTGTTTTTGTTTACTTTCTCTACCCCAAGTGCTTAACTATTATTAGCTCTTTATCTTTGGTTGTAGACCCAATGAACATGGATTGACTTCAATATCAGAGAGTCCTACTGTTTTAGAATCTTTATGGTATATTACTTTTCCCATAGTAAGACTTTCCAACACCTGTCTTAGTCAAGAAAGCAAAATGAACTTCATGAAAAAAAGCAAGAGATAAAAACATTGGCTTGATGGGATCTTTACTATTATTTAAGAGGATAATGTCAAAAGACTGTGAGGTAGATAATTATTTAAGTACACTATATATTCTAGTACTTGTGTTATATTATGTCAAGGTCAACTATATTGAACAACGACCATTTCAATTTTCAATCCTACTCTTTAGTAAACTCAAAATGTCATATCCACACGCTTTCTCAGAAATTTCCACCATCTTTCCTGATATTTATTGCTATTCCAAATATACATACCAATTAATAACATTTAGCATTTGGAAAGAGATCCACCAAACGGTTAGAATATAATTTGCTTTTAATCTAACTTGTTGCGAGGGTAAAAGTCCATCATTGTCATATTGAAGGGTCAAATTCTCTAAAAATCCAGTTATAGTGTAATTGATCAGTAGCCTTACCTTTCATGGGATGATTCATACATCTTCTACCACATATTACGGTTGCTTCCTTGTATTCGAGTTTGCAAATGAACATACCGGTCTCTTGCTGTCCTGTTGTGCAGAGCTCGGAACCAAATCTACAAGAAAACAACATCATGAAAATGTGAATAAAGTGAACCAATATCAGTATCATCATTATCCCAAACAGTGTTTTTTCCTTCTCGATTGTTGAGTCTTGTGATTCTCATGAGCAGCAGAAAAAAAGTCGAGAGTAGTAACACTAAATTTAAGGAAACAATATCATAAACCATACTAAATTTTTCTTCATTACGAAATTAACAAATGGGGATCATGTTCAATTGTTCACCACATCTACAGACTACAGATTACTCATAATTAAATAATAATATAAGAGGACTGTTTAGTATCAATCCAGAGCATTTTCCAAACGTATTTTCAATCTCCATTGTTGAGTATGTGATAACCAAATCATTTTCCTAGAAAAAGTCTATTAGAGAGACTAACCCTCAATAAAGTAACATTATAATAGCAACAGATTAGAATCACAGAACAACATACGATTGTACTTGAACATTCATAAAATGTGACAGAAAAATTCTTAAATATGATACTATACTAAGTAATGGCGAACCTGAAAGAGTATTTGGTAACATTTCGACTGGTATCAAGCTTAAGCATCTCCGCCACAGCTTATTCGACTGTGACACGTTTGCATTGCTGCAATTCCAATAGATGGGAACTCAAATAGTGCAAATTCATCTGTGTTTGTCATCTGAATAGAATTCATCGTCATTGGGAGCGAAGAAGACTGGCGACTGATGTATCCGGGTGGGGAATAAAGAGACGGTGCCAATTGTATTGGGTGGCTGGGTGGGCGACACAAATTGGGTTTATCCGGCTCCAACTCGGCCCATACAACAGAATAGTCGCCCAAATCTACTAAGTGTGTTTGGATATGGAGTCAATCATAAATTATACTGAATCGAGGTTTTACCTTTTAGGTTTATGATCGATTATTCTAGTGTGGAGTAAGTTCGATTCAAATTGGTTTTGATTAAACCGGATAGGACATCATTTACTAAAGGGAGCAAGAAGAAGAACAAAGCCGAAACCAATCACGACAAGAAAATACGAGAAATAAAGGTCAAAAGAAAGCCCTAACTTTAAACACAAGTTGTCTAAAAAGTTCCAAGATTGCCCTCTTCCGAATCTCCCAAGTTTAAACAGAACAAGTCATAGAAACATGAACCTCAAAAAAAGGATTAAAGACGAAAGAGCAATATAGCAAAGAGTCTGGACCTGAAAAGAAAAAAAAGGGGACCAACTTTGGTTCCTCAAAAATGAGGATAGTCAGGATGGAAAGGGTTGGTGTAGTCCTCGATTTCATAGCCGTCGGAGTCATATACTGTAGCATACTTCCCATACTTTCCAAAGTATTCGTCATCTTCGTCAAACAGATGTGCAGGAGGAGGACCATTATACGACGGGGTATTACTATGTTGGAAATGAGCTTCACCCGTTTCCTCAGCTTCATCTGAATCATCATCCATATACAATCGGCGACGACTGTTGGGAGACAACATATCAGGGGTAAATAGCACACCTACAAGATTAACAGAGAGAGAGATGAGTATGGAATTTATGAGATTCAATGGTTTTAGAGAGATTTCACAATACCATCTGGCAGATCGAAGAAAGGGTCAAAATCTGGTGGAGCTGTTGCTCTATTATAACCATTCATCATCTGATGCCCAAATTGAAGATAGTAGTCATAATCAAAATCTTCCTCTTCATCATTATCATCAAAGAAGTCAGGCACCAAATGTTCAGGCGCTGGACCCATGATGTATTCTTCGTTCCAGACTGGGCACCGTTTAGCACAGGTTTTCGTTTTCTTGTTCCATCCAGTTCCACACTGGTAACAAAACTCAAACCCACATCTATCGAGAAAACCAAAGGGAATATGACATTATAATGGTTAGACATTATAATGGTTAAAACATAGAATTATTGAAACTTATCACATATGATCTAGATTTCATGGCCGTGTTCTTAGGAGTAACAAAGGGTAAATAGATAGAGATACCTGCAAGTTATGTGATTGCATCCATGTGTAAGCTCAATCATGTGTTGACACTTGCTACATTGGCGCCACATTTTATTATCTGCAAGAGACTTTAGCTTCACATCATCTGCTGGAGGATTAGGATGCAATTTCTTGTACTCGATACACGACAACTTTCCATGCCACGGAACTTTACAGTCCACACAGAAGAGGCCACGACATTCAACACATCTCCTAACTCCAGATGCAGGGTAAACAGACAATAAGCTCTTGGCAGATTCCGAAATCTTGGTTTTCGACATCAAAGCCGAGCACCTCGGGTAAGGACAGTAAACTCTCTCGGTGACAGGTATAGCATTCTCTTTAATTCTTTGTTTCCACATTTCAGTCAGTTTTGGAGTCAAAAGCTTGCCACAGACATCAATGACCAGCTCAGACTTGCAGCCATCATGAGGACATTTTGGAACCATTCCATGAAGCAGCTTCACCTCTACATGTTGTTTCACACATTGAAAGCAATAGCGATGATGGCATTTGTCCACAGAAAACATGCGCTCAGTAGCAGTATTGTTGTAACAGATAACACACTCCTCTTTCCAAGCTGGCTTTGCTTGGCGAGGAACAACATGAGGGTTGACCTTAGAAACTATTGATTCCCTTGCAAGTTTATAAGCAAATTTAACATCATTTCCTGCCACCAGAAGAGGCTGACTAGATGAAAATTGTCGCATCGTCTGTTGCAGATCATTTAAAAGCAGGGCAATCTTTTTTTGCTTAGAAACATATCTTCCCCTGACCTATCATTCAAGAAAAAATACAATCTTGTGAAACATGTGACAGGCAAAGCTAGATATAGAAGCATAACTCGTTAGAATATAAATCATCTCACAAGACACAAGCATAGAACCTTAGAACTCACAGTCTACTGTTCCAATGCCTATAGCTATAACTATAATGTACACAGAAAACACAAGTGTATCCTTTCAATTTGGATTCAACGAAAAGAGCAAGACAGACTTAGTGAGAGTGAAGCGTTACAGTGAGGTGAGAAACTTACATATTGGAAAATCGGATAAGAATCGCAGCAAATACCTATATGCTTAATTCCAAACTTCAAGGCTTCGTTTAAACCTCGAATTAATGCCTTAAGCTCTGCTGCGTGACGATTCATGCCATTATCGATCAATGGTCCCTTCATCTCAAACAAAAGAGTATCCCTCTGGTCACATATAGCAACCCCAAACCCAGCCAATACATCAGTCATCTTCCCCTTCCCATTCTCTTCGCTCACCAAGCCCTTAAAATAAAGCCTATACAATGCATTACCATTGAAATTTCCAGCAACAGCAGCGTTGACTCTCGAACTTCCCTCGCCAACTGATTGTACCGGACGAACAGTTCC
>KE157312.1:44701-73327 GCA_000411055.1 Leavenworthia alabamica
GAACCTTCCTCCCGCTGTAAGGAACTCTTTTTGTTCTTTTGAGTTTGATTCTAAATGATAAATTTTTCATTAAAGGTTTAGATACTCTGTTTTATGTAAAAATGCAATAGCTTTACCTGGAAAATGCATTCTACTTTTTCAAGTTTTGATTAACTGCATAAAGCTCGGATCTTTTTGCTTTCCTTCTTATTTAGCTATACTCAGCAGTAAAGTTTCTATTTTTTTACTCTTTTATGTAACTGATGAATAACTAGTAACTAGATTTTTTTTTCTCTGTGAAGAAGTTAAATAAAGGATTCAACCTTCTTGTAGCTTGATAATGTGATAATGTCTCTCTTTTTTCTTCTAATTTTAATGTTATTATTAGCACACCTTTTTATTTTACTTTTGAGTTTTGAATCATGATGTTGGGATATTTTAGTGTTCCATTACGCTTCTTCTTATTCTAGTCTCATTCTTTTTTTTTAAGTATTTTTAAGGTTAAATGTTGAAGCTTTCTCTGTGTGATTGTTTGCTCATGTTTACTTTAAAATAATTTGATCATTGCAATCAAGTGATTTTACAAAGTAGATTCTCCTTTTTTCTGGAAAAGTTTATTCATGAAACCATATAGATTTATTATTGCCTTTGTCTTTGAGTAGGTATTAATCTGTTTAGTGATAAATTTTTCTAACTTATAATGATTAATGATAGTATTTCTTCAACGGCTAAGTTTCCTAATTTCACGGCAATAATAGAGTAGAAGATTAAACTTGGTCTAGTCAATTGACTGTTTAACCCTCTTGTATCCTATTTAGGAGTGTGAATTTGGTAGGGACAAGGGACATTAATGTCTGTTTACCACATTGTGCTGCTTGTGTAGTTGTGTAGGACCCCTTGGTACCAGCCTTCATGTAGTTTGTAGGACCTCTTGGTACCAGCCTTCATGATGATAGGTTGTGAACATTACATAGTCAAGAGGCAACAAATATAGATTCCTTTTATGTAACTTTATAGTCAAACAAGTTGTGTAGTTATTAGCATCAATGTTTAGTGTCAAGATATGAGTTGGTCTTTCTCTTTTTTTTGGTGTTTATTTGAATAAATCCAGAATAAAAACTCCTTTATGCAGTCTTTAAAATCATCGTTTAGCAATATGCTTCTGGTTCAACCGAGACTTGACTCTCATTGTATCTGTCTCATTTTTAAAGATTGAATTAAGTGTTGTGTTCCTAAGAAGGCTACTGGTTGTGAAATCAAATGCTTAATCAAGAATCATGAACATGAGGGTGTACACTGAATATTAATGTGGTTTTTTACGGTAGGTAATGCATAATCCAATGAATCTCTATGTCTGACATAAGACATTAGTAAGAAGTGAAGTAAAAGATTTTGTTTCTACTTTAAGATGTTCATGTTCTTACACTTATCCTTTTGTGTAATAACTCCTATCATGTTTTCTCTGCCATTGGATTCTTAATTATGTCTCCATCTTTGTGCATTAAATATTAATGAGCTATCTACAATTCGTGGTGGGTCTCAGGATACATTGAAGAGCAAAGAAGAGACTGAAAATATCTATATTCCGTAAAGAAGGTTTTTTTAATTCATTCGGTGTATTGAAGAGATAATATTACATTATGCAGACCCAAAAGGCAAGGTAAATATTGGGTTTTTTTTTTCCTTTGTATAGTTCTTTGCATTTATGGCTGATTCTTCTCCTTTTTTTGTGATTTTCTTGTGGGAGTTTTGCACTTTTTTTCAACACTGAATCTTGAAGGTTACATTCTTCTGGTCCTCAAGACCTTTTTGTTTCTATTCAATCAAATCCTGTCACAACTTTTCTCTAATCTCTTATGCAACAAGAAATCAATGTAGCAACAAGTTATAACCTTTAATGATCTGTTTCTATTAGTAAGATGTTTTTTTGGTTCTCTGAGTCATCTGTTTGCATATTTTGAATGTGATATCTTCTTGGTTTATAATTTGTCATATTTTGGGGCAGAAACGGATCTCCAGATGTTCCTAAGAAGACCTCTCCTCGAGCTGCTCGGCCACTGAAGATACCAGCGCTAGAGTCTGAATCCTCCTTATCTCCTGCCTCAGCTAATAGCAGAACACCAAAGGATAAAAGTCCAAAAGTTCTGGATCGTAGGTCTCCCCGAAGCCCTGTCTCTGAGGTATGAGCTCTTGTACTGAACTGGTTTCAGATTCAATCTAAGACTCTAGAAAGATTTCTTTTTAACTTTGTTTTGTACTTTTCTTCATCAGTATTAAAATTTCTTAAATTTCTTTTATTTGCATGATCCAAGATAAGCCTTTCCATCATCACATGTTTCTGTATTGACTTTGATGTAGAAAAATTTAGCATACATTAAATTTTGGGCCCTATGAGATACAGAATTAGGTGGAACATTTATTTAAGGGTAGTTGAGAGATGATAATGTAATGAAATTTTACTCAGTTGTCTGTATTTTTTCTTCCTTGAGATTGTTGTAATGCCGCCTTGTTTGGTTGCTAACAGAAGAAGAGGCCGAGTAGAATAACAGAACTAGAGTCACTGGTCTCTCAGCTTCAGGAGGAGCTAAAGAAGGCGAAATATCAAGTCTCTGTGTCTGAGACATCAAAGAAGCAAGCGGAGCAAGAAGCAGAAGAGTGCAAGAAACAGCTGCAAGAAGTTTCCTCTAAGCTTGAGGAGAGGCAGGATCAGTTTTTGGAAGATTCAACCTTGGAAGAAGAAGCTGTTAAAACTGGTGTTCTTGATCAGCAAGTATCTCAGGAGTGTAATTTGGAGTTATATACTGTAGGTGAAAGAGCAGGATTGGCTGCTGTTGGTCATGAGATCCGACAACTCAAACTTCAGATTGAGATGGTGGCTTCTTCTGAAGCTGGTCATGTAAAGCAAGCTGAGTTGCATAACTCGGAGGTTCAACTTTTGAGAGGAAACTTAATGGACACTCTTTTCCTCGTCGAGAATTTCAGGAACCAACTTAAGGATGGTGAGGTATCAGAGGCTGAAACGGAGGCTTTAGCCACCAAAACTCTTAGGCAATTGGAGAATGCTAAAAAGGCAGTAGAAGAACTGAAGTCAGATGGCACAAAAGCTGTTGAGAGTTATAAGAAGATGGCTTTGGAGCTTGAACAGTCAAAATCAAGGATGGTATGTCTTGAAGCTCTTGTGAATAAACTTCAGACTAATCCGGAAGATTTCGCTAGTCAAGAAAGCCTGCTTAAAGACTATGAAAGTTTGAAACTCGAGGAATCAAAGGAGATGAAAGAAGTATCTTCCTTAAAATGTGAGGTAGAGCGACTGAGAGCTGCTCTAGAAGCTTCTGATATAAAAGACCAAGAGAGGAATGTAGAGGCTTCTTCTCGGTTACGGATACAAGCTGAACTCCAGTCAGAATTAAAGATAGCTAAATCCGAGATAGACGAGCTAAAGGCGAAGTTGATGGAAAAGGAAGCAGAATTACAGTTTATTTCAGAGGAGAAAGATAACCTATACCTGAAACTGACAAAGAACCAGAAAGAAACAGATGTTGAAGCTGAGCTGAAGAAACTAAGGGAAGTAACTGAGAGCTTAAAGGCGGATTTGATGGACAAAGAGACAGAACTGCAGATCATTTCAGATGAGAATGAGACACTGAAAGCAGATATCTATAAGAGGGAGACAGATGTACAAGATGCGTTAATGAAGCTAGGGATTGCAATGGAAGAGGCTGACAAGAGTAGCAAAAGAGCAGTCAGGGTCACCGAGCAACTAGAGGCTACTCAAGCTTCAAACTCAGAAATGGAAACAGAACTCAGGAAGCTCAAAGTTCAATCAAACCAATGGAGAAAAGCTGCTGAAGCGGCAACTGCCATGCTCTCTGCTGGAAACAATGGAAAATTCACAGAGAACTATAATCAAACCAACTCTCCTTACTCTCAGGATATTGACGATGACTTGACAAAAAAGAAGAATGGGAATGTGCTCAAGAAGATTGGTGTTTTGTGGAAGAAGCCTCAGAAATAACTGGAGAATGACTAATAATAATTAGGTAGCCTCTTCTAAAGTTACATATATATTTCTTTTATCAATGTCTCTGAAGTCTTTAAAAGAACTGATTTTCATTTCCTCCATATTGGTTTCTGCTTCTCAGGTACCGTTGATTTGGAGTTTGATTATAAAAGAAACTTCTGCCACTCTGGTGTTGATGTGAATTAGTAGTTTAAGAACTATGCAGGCTATGCTCTGAAAAATACATATTTGAAGGATTTGAGTTGTGGTAATTTTACTTTTAATGTTATTGTTAAGTATTCAGGAAGTAGACTACTAAAACTTTCATTGTGGAACCAGTTAATGTCTGTTTATATATCTAAGTCATGAAAAGCCTCTGGTTCATTTAGCAGGTTTGGATTATCACTGGGCCTTGGCCCAATTAGTTATATTGGATATTGGACTCTGAAGACATGATACAATATCCAATTAGATAACTCGTAGTTACTTAACATTTTCCTTATTAGTAATGGTTTCCTGAAAAAAAATGTGTATAATCTACAAGAAAAACGAATGTAACAACAATTTCTGACAATAGAATTTTAAATTTCAATTTTTATTTATAAGTTCGTCATAAATTTGTATTTGCTGTTTTCAGATAAGAAACTTGATCTGGTAAAACCGCAAAAAAAATGTGTGTGTATGTTTGTATATACATAAGCACATGTTTCATGTGTAAAGACACTACCAACCAACAAAGATATTTTATAATATTTAAAACATTGTCTAAATGTGTATATATATATAATTAGCCTATGTAAACAAGATTAGGTTAGGTGAGATTGCTTAGTCATTGTTTCTAGTCTTACATTCCCACCTAATATATTCAATATATTTACATTCTTAAAAATATAAATTAGTTAAAGCTTACACTTTCTTTTGAATTGATTAGATTACTAACATAACATTAACTAAACTAGTCCATATTATACCCATACTTTATTTAAAATTTACATGTCATTATCAAGAATGATGAGAAACATCGATGTCATTGACCAAACAATTCAAAACACTTCATATTTTTCAAGTATATACAATGGTTATACATTTGGAGAAATTAGGGTTTTGAAGATATAATTAATTAGGAAAATACTATTATTTTCGAAATTAGAACTTAGAACAACAAAAGGTAATGCTTCATTTAAAAACATAATAAGCATACAAAAAAAAACTAAACAATTTAGACCAGAAACCGAAGACAAAACTACACCAACCCCATTTGTAAGAAACCCTAATATACCATTTCACAAAATAGCTTGCCCTCTCAATAAAAAAAACATGAAATTCAAACTCTAAATCAAAACCCAAAATAAAATTGGGGTTTTAATTTGAACTATATTAAAGCACTAGAATTAATATAGTTCATATTGGTCCAAATCTCTTTCCCTGAATCAATCTGATCTACATGGCCTCCTCCTCCTATGTTCATCATCCCTAAGCTCTCTCCATTCATTTGCCATGGGAATCCCCACAAGACCTTGTTTGGATCATCCAAACCGCTGCTACCATTCCCAAACGCATAAGCAGCGTTCATCTTTTGTTGGCTTGTCCCAAACACAGTACCTTCCATGTCAGATTGATGAGAGTTACCAAATTCTGAAGGAAGCACTAGATGTGAAGAACTACTACTCCCTTGAGATTGTTTGTTCAGCAAGGCAAAGGCTAAGCTGAGGTCTATATGCTCATTGTTATTATTATACCCGTTAAAACTCGCCGCTGAGAATGCTTTCCCGTCGTGAAAGGTAGGTTCCGGCGTTGTTCTAAGGCTTCTTGTGGTCCGTTTGTTTTTCCTGCAGCCTCCACCGACAGGAATGTTCCTTAGGGTTCCACCTTTAGTCCAATATCTCCGGCATGATTTGCAAAAGTACCGAGGCTGAGAGAGGCTGTAATTGTTGTAGTAACAAAACTTTGTGTTTGTTGAGTCACAACGTGGACATCTCAGTGCTAGTTCCGGTGGCTGTGGCCTCAACGCTGCGGTCGCCTGAGAAGGTTTCTTTTGATTGTGATCTTGTGTTTGGTTTGAGGGACATGATGCTCCCATGGCTTCTTTTGCCTTGTTATAATTCCCAAAAACATCCTTTTAAGGAAAAAAAAATAAAACACATCAAGATTCTAATATAAACAAACAAAACCCATTGAGATGTTTGATATTAGTTAATTGTATAGTTTACCTGATGCTGTAACAAATGATCCATAAAAGCTGAACCTGAGAAGCTCCTTGAAGATTATTATATGAGTGTAAGTTGTGTATGTGTATGAGATTGAGTAAGTTTCTTGAGATGAGACCAGAGAGGATGATGGATATGAGTAGAAATTAAAAGTGAAACTAAGCACCTGTTTATATACATGGGAATGTAAGAGGAGAGAGATATATACAATTTTTTTTTTTTTTGCCTCCATCTTATTTAATTAATATATTTGGTATTTGTATGAAGAATAATGTGAACCAATTCGTAACGTGATTTGGAACAGACAATAAAGCAGCCGTTTATTATTATTATTATATATTACATATAATTTTAAGATTTGTTAAAAATGTATGTACTACTTCAAAAACAAAAGTTTATTTTATTAGTGGCAAAATATAAAAATTTCAAAGCTAAAAACTAATGTATAGCTCATGATATGCTTGCATTATCTCATGAGGATTCAAAGTTCATAGACATCGATTTTCGTAAAAGAGACTTCTATGAAGACCAAGATTTGGTCTAAACCATATTCACGCAAAACATCATATATTATATTGTTTTTTATATAATCTATAATCACGCAAAACATCATATATTATATTGCTTTATCTCATCTTATAAGGTATAGGATTTTAAAACCTCGTATCGTGGGAAGATATAATGAGTAACTTAATTATACTATTATCATAAACAATGGTTATTCCATAGTGATTTATTTTATTGGTCTATAGCTATTACAAAACATGTTCCTTTCTTCAACTTAATCCCACTCCCATTTATTATACATTTTATTTAATTTTATATTTGATAAAATGGTAATTTCATTATATTGGTAACATGTTTCCGTCAAAACAATTTATTTATTCATTCACAAATAATCATTGGTCTCCAGATATAACGGTCATTATATTTCCTTCTGAGACCCTACTTACATGTGGCTCTTAATTTTTATCAAATAATGGTGATCGTATTTAAAATTAAAGTTAAACTTTAATTTAATCTTTGTATATAAATTAATAAAAAGATTTTTTTGTACTAATAGTTTAGACACCTTTTAATCATTTAAGTTTACTAACAGTTGAGCAAAGTGGAGACACCTTAAAATCATCTTTATGTAAATCTAATCATAAGACATGAATCATTCGGGTCGCTTTGTTTATTTTATTCACTTCATATCAAGACGAAACAATACTAAACCAGAATTATCAAACTAATATACAACATTAGTATATATCAAACATTCGAAAGATGTTCAGTGATGAGAGTGACATAACATGAATTTTTCGTTCAATATCAGCAATTCAGGAATCTAATATTATAATATGTATAGTAATTGAAAGTGTTGTGGGCACTGGAAATTATAATGGGAATGAAAAGACATAGAGTTTTGCGTTGACTAGTCAAAGTTGTAATAGTTTCAGTTGCTTTAGAGTCATGGTCGACAAGTGACAAAACTAAAATTTCTTGTGTAATAAAAAGAAGTTAAAGTAGAGATCGTATTGGTAAGAGAGCTCTCGGCTCTCACGTAAATTGAAAATTTGCAATCTATTTAGGCATGTTGTATAACCCTAATAATAATAATTATTATGATAATCGTTTCATGGTTTGATTTATTTATCCAAACTAAATACTAATGATCATATACCAATTGAATTAGGGCTTTTGATTAAACTAATTTCAGCCTAATTAGAATAAGAAACCCTAATATGTGAAGAAAATTAAAAGCCCTAATTTTTGTAAATATTTGGGTGTGGGGCCAACAGAAGAAACAGGTGATTGGTCGGCGGTAAGTGTAGGACCCATGTGCCGGCTAGTGAAAGAACACGTGGCGGCATGAGAAGGGAATAATTTATAGGAAATCGAGGAAAGGAGTGATAAGTAAGGGCATTAATGAACAAGTGGTCGCAGACTGATAGGTTTGGCTTGTGATGTCTCACTCACTGTCTCTGTTTCATACTTCTACTTTAAAAAACAAACAAACATAATAAACCAAAACCTATCTATTTCAACAATGTCTGACTAAAACATTATAACCAAATTTTGTATCTCTAGTTTGAATTTAAAATGTTATTGCTTAATATTATAACATAAAGTATTGTCGTAGACTCATAGTTGAGAACACTAACAATAAAATAAATAAAAGAAGATTTTAGGATCGGATTAGAGATTTGAGGCGCAATTACCAAAGGGACCCGCATATATTCTTACCTCCATCTTCAAGCAAAGCATCAAAGCGTAGATTCCCATGCAGCTCTTTCTTTTAGCTTCTCCTTATTTTTATATAAATCTTCAGAGCTTTTTTTTTGTTTTTTTCCACTTTAGTGAAAATGTGTCTCGATTTCAGAAACGGATTCGTTTTCACGATCTATAGTTTTCTTTTTGAAATGAGTAAGAGTTATTAACAATTCGTAACAAGTATTTAATTTTAAAATGTACTATGAACCTTTTTCCTAAATATATTATGATTTGTTTGATGGTTAAAAATGATGATATATGGAGTATGACTTACCAATAACATATAATTTCTATGTAAAATTTATCACAGAAAAAATAATTTATATACAGATATTGGTTTTAAAATAACATAATCAAGTTTGAAAACTTGAAGCCTTTTAACAAAAAAAAAAAAAAGATTGAAAACTTGAAACTGTTTATTTATAGTCAGTTTTTGTTTTTGATAATTCTTGTATTCTACAACTATAATGACAAAAATAACAACACTGGGCCTAAAATGGGCCTACACTTATCAAAACAATGGGCTAAAATAGTCTTGTTTTTCATTATTACTGATTAAAAGTAGAACATATTAGTTGGTTTCCATAACCGGTAAAAATATAACATGTTTTGGTTCCGGTAAAGAGTTACAATCATCAAACCGGAGTGTCTAACCAATTTCAAGAACCATTTGATAATCCCCAATATCTCTTCTCTCTAATAGTTAACCAAATCAGTTTTCATCAATATCTCTTCTCTCAAAGAATACTGAAATACATTTTTTTGAATTGTTTCAACATTTTATCTAATAATTACATTAGTAGAAAATTTACCAAAACTAATCCAAGTCCAAACGTTTTGAAATTCCCAACGTAAAACACCTAAATATATTCACATCGATCGTTTCGTATAGTTTAAGCAAATAAACGTAAAATCCGCTTTATCTATAACTGAATTATATAATAAAAACAAATACTTAAAAATCACAATATATAAATCGCAAAATCCGTTTCGTTTCATCTATCACCGAATTATATTCCTAAGTTTTACCAACTACTTAAAAATCATAATTATTTAAAATTTTCATATAATACCAACTCAGATTGATTCATCCCCTTACTCAGGTTTGTGACTTTGAAAACCCAAAAAAACCAAAACCAAAACAAAGACTCAATCGCTGAAAAAAAAAAATCAGATCTTCTTCAATGGCTGCGACCGATAAGAGCTCATTGGTTTCTGATTTTCTCTCCTTTCTCAATGCTTCTCCCACAGCTTTTCATGCCGTCGGTAAACATCCTTGACTCCTCTTTCAATTTGATCACAAGTTTTGACTGCTTTTGAAAATAATTGAATTTGGATCTACTATTTTTATTGCAGATGAGTCGAAGAAGCGGCTGCTAAAGGCTGGTTATGAACAGATTTCTGAGAGAGATGATTGGGAACTCGAAGCTGGCAAAAAATATTTCTTTACAAGAAATTACTCTACTATTGTTGCTTTTGCTATTGGTCAAAAGTATGATTTTTTTTTCCTTATCTCCTCTTACTCTGTTGTTTAAGCTAATCTTTTGTTTGCTCTTATTGAATAGGTACGTAGCTGGAAACGGGTTTCATATAATAGGAGCTCATACTGATAGCCCTTGTCTCAAATTGAAGCCTGTTTCAAAGGTTAAATTTTTGGATTTTGTTGACTTTTTTGACTTAAAGTTTTTGATCCGGAATTGTAATGGTGTGTTGGACAGATAAGTAAAGGTGGATACTTAGAGGTTGGTGTCCAAATATATGGTGGTGGGCTTTGGTACACTTGGTTTGATCGTGACTTGACTGTTGCTGGACGTGTTATTGTTAAAAAAGAGAAAGCTGGTTCCATTACATATTCTCATCGTCTTGTCAGGATTGATGATCCTATTATGAGGATTCCTACTTTGGCCATCCACTTGGACAGGAATGTGAACAGTGAAGGTTTTAAGCCAAACACTCAGACACACCTCGTTCCTTTACTGGCTACAGCTATTAAGGTGCTATTTTCAATACTTGCTATGTTGTTTTTAATAAACAGCATTACTTATATGGGTACAATTGTTAGAATATAGTATTGAAGTCATGTTCATTTATTTCTTTCATTCACTATTATTGCTAATGGCTAAAGCCTTTGTTTTGTTTACACATCAACCACTTGCTGAGATCAGAATCCTTCTTTGTGAACCCCTTAACCTTTGGTAGTTTTATCTATGATGTCAAAACCATTATTGTTGTCGAGTTTGCAGCAGACATGAATTCTTCCTTATTTACATTTTGTTTATTCTGTGTGATATATATATGTGAAGGCGGAGCTCAATAAAATTCCAGCAGAAGGTGGTGAACAAGAGAAGTGTACTGAAACTAGTTCAAAATCAAAGCATCATCCAATTCTACTGGAGGTCTAGTTGAAATATGAGATTTATGGTTTTCATCCTGAAATGTTAGATCTTGTTCGGGTTTAATAATCAAGTGGTCCTTTTATTTAATTTCTTAGATCGTTGCAAGCAAGCTGGGTTGCAGACCTGAGGAGATATACGAGTTTGAGCTGCAAGCATGTGACACTCAGCCAAGCATTCTAGCTGGTGCAGCAAAAGAGTTTATCTACTCGGGAAGGCTAGATAATCTTTGCATGTCATTTTGCTCTCTGAAGGTACATCCTTTACATTTACTTTTTTGACGAGAATATATGTCCATGGTCTATAATCTATATTTCCTGATCTTACTGTGTCTGTACCTTAGTATGTTAAATTGTTAACTCACATTGAATGCAAGTTTTGATATGGATTTCATTTAAGTGGAACATCTCCAACAATTTGTTCCCCTCTCGGCCTCTCTGAATGGACTCAATATCGAACTTTATCCATTATGCAGTTGAATATATTGATGAACAACTTTCAGTTAACATTTTTCGAGTGCTCGATTTATCTGTCTGCAAACGTATAATGCTAAATTATATGTTTGCAACAAATATTTGAACTTTGATCACAGGCACTTATTGATTCAACCTCTTCTGGAAGCGACCTAGAGGAAGAATGCGGTATACGAATGGTGGCACTATTTGATCATGAAGAAGTTGGCTCCAATTCAGCGCAAGGAGCTGGATCTCCTGTTATGATTGATGCTATGTCACACATCACAAGTTGCTTCAGCTCTGACACTAAGGTAGTAGCAACCCACTTAAATGATAAACATTATTAAACTGTAAAGTATTGTACTTTATATAATTTTTGTTTCTTGTCCCTCATTATAGTTTGCCAAACAATGTTTATATAATCGTTACAGGTGCTCAAGAAAGCAATTCAAAAAAGTTTGCTTGTCTCTGCTGACATGGCTCATGCTTTACATCCAAACTTTATGGTAATCATTTCATTTGGCAATACTTATGTCTTTCATCTTTATGCAGATAAGCTGATTTCTATATCATTCATTGCATTATGATTTCATTTGTAGGACAAACACGAAGAGAATCATCAGCCAAAGATGCATGGAGGACTTGTCATCAAACACAATGCAAATCAACGTTACGCAACTAATGCTGTAACTTCCTTTATATTCAGAGAGATAGCAGAGAAGCATAACTTGCCTGTTCAGGTATGATTTGCCTGAGAGATATATGGAAGATGGTCTTACTTACTAACATATAATATATGAATATGGACATGATCATTGCAGGATTTTGTGGTACGTAATGATATGGGTTGTGGATCAACCATTGGTCCAATACTAGCAAGCAGTGTTGGGATAAGGACTGTTGATGTTGGAGCTCCTCAGCTCTCGATGCATAGCATTCGTGAAATGTGTGCTGCAGATGACGTGAAGCATTCATATGAACACTTTAAAGCTTTTTACCAAGAATTCACTCACCTTGACGCCAAACTCACTGTCGACATGTGAGAGCTTCTTAAATCTTCTCGCTATTTAAGTTGGAACTGGAAAAAAATCTTTCTTTAGTTATGATTTATGAATTGGTGTTTATGGTAATAAAAGGATTAGTTCCCATGTTATGTTGCCTGCAGTTAACCATCTATTTACCATTCCGGAATATTCATAAAGTTCTTACTTAGAATATATAACATGACACGTTTTTTAGGTATGTATATGTCTAACTATAACAAGGTGAAGTTTGATTAGACTCTAACGACTCGCAAATTTTATCCTATGCTTGTCGATGTCATGTAAATGAATTGAAAATGCACGACATGTTCAATTGTGTTCGTCCTAAATCCTGTCAAGTATATCTATTCAATGTTTGAAAATATGAAAAATTGATGAGAAAACGTAGCTCTTTTGGAAGAGATTCATGCGTAAGCAGCAAGTTCTTTCCACATATTTTATTTCTCAAGTATACAAAAAGATAGTGAGTATTAAACATCTAGCAGTGTTATAAGAGTAACAAAAAATGGTTAAGGTAGAACGTAGAAGAAACCTAGTTTTCAGTCAAAATCAGGAGGAAGACCTTTGTTGTTATACTTTGTACAGTCGAATGGTCCTACTCCTAGAGTGTTCTTCTTCTTCACCTGACCATCACAAAAGACAAGTTAGTTTCAAGAACAATTTATACCACATCTACTTAGCGTTTGAATGATATGAACCATGCAATGGACTGTAGCTATTTGATTAACTAAATAGTAATGAGAGAGGAGGAGAGAGGGATTATACCGGAGACCATGGACCTGGTTCAGGAGTAGATTTCTCGGTTGGTGAATGTTGTACACGTCCACTTTTCTGTGTTAAGATTTCCTGTACATTTAACAGAAGAGTTCTGCTGAGGCATTGCCTAATAATTCTATTTTATATGCAATAACGGGAAGTGGATCTTCAGTTCATCATCATGGTTTCATATAGTTCTTTGAGAAAAAATAATACCTCCCCAGCAGCCTCAATTGCAGCTAACCACTCATCAGAAAATGGAACTGCGTTTAGAGGCTTTACAATTATAGGATCAGGTTTCTTCTCAAGTTTAGCATCCCTGTTGAAACAGTGATTAACAGCCAATTTTTTTAAGAAAACGGTAGTGGAGACTGGATTAGATTACTTACAGTAGTATCATCTTATCCTTGCCTTCTGATGCACATGTACTACTACTGCTTTCTGATGTCAAAATATCATCGCTCAGAACATTGAACTCGTCAGGCTGCATATCATCTCTGACTGAGAAAGCCTCAATCATGGGTATTGGAGTTGCAGATTCTTCCTCTCTGTTCACAAATGCTACAGGATTAGGAGAGATCTTTGCAACTTTAGCTTCCTCTTCTTCATAAGGGCCAATTTCTTTATCAGTAACCTGAGTATTGAAATCTTTTTCAGTATATGCCTGGATTTTAGCTTTTCCAACATGATTTTGTTCAATACGTCCAGAATCTGTATCCTCTTTTGACATGCCATCAGAGAGACTGGACAAACTTGTGTCCTCATTTAGGCACTCAGGAGCTCCAAATATAGAGGCCAATGAACTGATTGATTCATTTAGTAGAGTTTCAGGTTTTCCACACAAATCTGACGCATTATGGCTAGATTCTACTTTGGGATATTCTTGATTAGGAACGCCCTTGACAGAAAACTCATCGAGGTCACTAATGAGCTGTGAATTAAGAACCACATCCACCCCTGACCGCTCCAAATTATCATCAGGCTCCTTATCTGAACAATCTGACTCAGTAACCAGATCCATGTCCTCCAGCTCCGAGTTATCTTCTAACTCCTCATTTGAATAAGACAAAACAGCAGTAGATGCATCTTTTTCTGGAAAACAACCATCTGATGTTCCCAGTTGATCTGCCTGTTCCATTAAACGATCATCATTTACATCAGATGTGTTTGCAACACTGGAACAGTTGTACAGCTTCAGCTTTTCAGAAGTCAGTTTCTCAGAGAAAGGTTCATGAGATGACTCCAGAGGTTTAATCTCCATTTTAACTTCAACGGAGGAAGGCATTTGTAATTTCACCTTTTCCATGTTCTGTTCGGCATCAGTAGAACCTGTAAAATATTTTACCTGCATATCAGGACCATCATCTTTATCTGCTCTTTCGGTTCTGGTCAAGACATCTATCTCATGACCACCCTCTTTTATCGCAAGGACTGATTGGCTAGACAAATGTTGTTCTTCGGTTTCTCTAAACCAATTTTTACTATCAGGAAATGAACCAATGAAATCAGCCTCACAGTTTTTCCCTTTGCTATCACTTATTTCAATTCTCATCTCCGTTTCTAATAAAGTTTGACCATCACATACCATGTTATGATCACACAAAATAGGGTTTGACACTGCATTTTCGTCAAGATGGTTGCAAGGTGATTGAACACAATCTGGTGCTTCAGCAGGCCTCGGAGGAACAAAAACATATTCAGAATTACCTAACTGATTTTCTGAAGAAGATAAATCACCTACATCGCCTTTCGTTGAAGCAAAATTCCCAAGGAAAGCTGGATCTGCAGTGAAGGAATCCAAAACCTCAGGCTGCTTTGCTACATTTTTAGTAGAATGATAAACAATAAACGCATCTTTTTCTCGAGGAAGGAAAGGACTAATCTCGTCTTCATTTCCAGGGGGCACACATTCATTTAGAGGTTGTCCATGTACATCCAATGTATTAATATCTCCACTAAAATCATTTGAATTATAGATATCTTCCTCCCCCAGATTGCTGTCTTTCAACTGTGAGTAATTGTTAAACAGTGTCAACTCATCGCCAGAAGAACCCTGCATCAGAGAATCCATGGAGTCTTTGATAGTTGGACCAACTTTCAGTGGTAACGCACAGTAATCTTCTAGTGAGCAGAAAGGTGTTCTCTTTTCATTCCTATTATCATCAGACATAATACCGTCTTGCACATTATTTTTGCAGTCTGAGGGCGGCAGCTCACTGTTACTCTGCAATTCTTCACACTTAACAATAGAAATCTTCTCAGGTGTACAGATAACTACACCATCCTGAACTAATTTTCCAGTATCACCTTGAATGATAGATGGATGATGCAGGCTTACATTTATCTGAGAACTCAGTGAACCACACGGCACATTAGATTCTACTTCCCGAGTGATTTTCAAGTCTACATCCACCTTTTCTTGTGAAGGTTGAGCAGAGAAACCTGCAGCTAAACCTGAACGGCCAGTGTTTCCAGTTGCTGCCTTGGAGTTGACACCGGGAACCTTTCCATCAACCTGGGGTTTTTTAAATCTAGGGATCAAAGAAACACGAGAGGCCGAACAAATATCAGACCTGGGAAGCTGACTATGTTTGTCTTCTGCACTGTGCGACAGTTGAGATTCAGACTGCAAAAGTCATGAATATGAACTATGAGAGATTACGAGCAAAACCATAGTTATGACCCTCAAAAACAGCTTAAAAGATATCAAACATAACAGAATTCAATATAAAATTTAATAATATACCTGACTGAAATAGCCAATTGAAGGTGATGGGGCTCTTAAACCTGATGGCTTTCCCAATCGTGAAACCGCAGACTGCGTGCCTCCAACCCTATTGCAAGAACTTTGAGCTAACAAGGTGCACGTAGTAACTACATTAGAGTCCGGAATATTTGATGCATGACCAAGAATAGCCACATCTGATGTAGTCATGGGGCCAACGTTGTGCATCCCAACAATAGAATGCTGTGAGTTGGAAATTTCTGATGTTTTGCTGATCTAGAATTA
Organism: Leavenworthia alabamica; assembly: GCA_000411055.1. Classification (NCBI taxonomy): domain Eukaryota; kingdom Viridiplantae; phylum Streptophyta; class Magnoliopsida; order Brassicales; family Brassicaceae; genus Leavenworthia; species Leavenworthia alabamica. The sequence continues at coordinate 60,801 of KE157312.1, forward strand.
AAAAAAATGCAAAACGTTACTCTCATGTCTCAATTGGATGACTATGAGAAAGAAAGCATTTGCTGCAAATTTCAATTCTGGTTTGCATAGGGTGGTATAGCTTTACCACGTTTCTTCTAGTTTGCTTAAGGGAGGGCTTAGGAATTGAGGATTTACTCGCCAGGCTGGATTTTGTTCTAATCTTGGTGCTTGAAGTGCTTTCAGGGAAGCATACAGATCCTAAGCTCCTCTGAAAATTCTCTGTCATATCAAAAGAAAAAAAGAAGTTCATATGATCATATACATAAGCAAGGCCTCAAAGGAATTTGCTTAAAGTCAGAAAAAGACGTTATAAGATGCATAGTTTGTTAACTAAATGTGGCCATACTCAATTGAGTAGTTAGACTTTTTTCCGCTTTGCTTGGACTTTGAGTAGTCCTTTTCATGTTGTTTGAAACTGTATGTTGGTCAGATTTCGTAGTAGAAGTTTTTGATATGCTCAACTCCCTGCTACGTTGTGTTGTTGTATGCACATTTGCAGGTCTTTTTATGGTTCAAAGAAGTTAAGACTAACAAGTAACAAGCAAAAAGAACAAAAACAGAAAAGCATGGAAACAGTCAGAAATGGTGATTGCCTTAACACCCAGCACTCTAAGTAAGAAAAGGATATGAAGATGATGGAGGAGGCCTGGGGCAGCCACTGCGCTTGGAACCGCTCCTTAAACCCTGAGCTGAGATAACTTTTTTCTGGGCCTATAATGTAGACATTCGACATTCAGATAGTTTTTGGGCTAGGAAAGGAACATTGTAAGAAACTACTGATCATCACCCTCATTAGCTCCTAAAAATATCCTAAAATCATAACCAGTAAACTCACCAAGGAAGATTGGGTTTTAGATGGTGATGCGTACTTGGGCAATATGCCAGTCACAAACTTCTTCTCTCTGCGTTTACTATTGACAGGCAAGTCATTAAAGAGGTCTTCTTCAAGATCTTGTAGTCCTGGTGAAACACTAGTGCATCTGGAAGCTGACATTGGCTCTCTGAACTCTTCCTGAATGGCAGGTAACAAATTTCCACCAATATGGCAAGCAGTTCCAGTTATTTTAGATAGCTCAGATGAATCCAAAACACCTAGTTCACAACCATACCACATATCTTAGTACCATAAACCAAATCTTTGACCTCTGGAGAAGAAATTCATACAAAAAAAAATTTACCTTCTTCAGTTGAAAAGGCTCTATCCCATGCTAAGCTTTTGCGCAGATTAAATCCTGCATTCTTTTTCTTCTTTTTCATCTTTTGTCGCTCCACACTCAATTTGGGTAATTCATCTTTGTTCCCACTAGTATTCTCCTTTCCTACACTATCTGTATCACCAGAAGAACACGGCTGCTCCATGTTGTTGCCTGTTACTCTTCCTGCAAATAGAATTGAATATCTAAATTGCCATTTTTGCAAACAATAGTCAACAGTGCTAATTCAAATTTTCAAAACTCTATAGAGGGGAGAAGAAATTAACAGCACGAAGCTTGGATCTACAAATGGAACTTACCAATGGGAGAAAAAGGAGGCCGAGTAGGAACAATACGACTTGATCTAGGGATTTGGAGCGGTGAACACTTCAAATAACTCTTTTCTCGGCCCGATTTGCCACCGGAAAATAAGGAAACGCTTTTCTTCGGCGTATTTTTGAGAAGCCAATAATAATCTTCGTCGTCTTCCCCAGATATATCTAAGAGATCCTTCTCCATTTATAGCCCCTCCTTGCTTCCTTAAGAGCCTAGCAGCGTCCTAGATCTGATAAGTGAGAAATCCGAGTTTGTACGGCTAGGGCTTTTTCTACTTACACTGAGAAAAGCTCGTCGGAATTTGGAAACGTGTACGCCAATTTCCTAGTCGGAAAATAATCAGGCCGATGTTGAAAGAATATTCCGGCCAAGTAAGCGGGAAGAAGTTGAAAACTTGAAATTGAAACGACACTAAGGACGATCGGACCACACGAAACTAATAAATAAATTGACTTATTAATCGATAATCTCAGTATTGTCATTTACCACTAATATATTAGGCCGTTACTCTCATATCTCATTTGGTGGGCCTTAAACTTAATTCATAAGAATAGGCTTAATTATGTTTTTAGGCCTTGGGCCTTGGGCCTCTGGTTCTTAAGTTAGATATAAATTGCAATCATTGTGTAATTTTTATTTCTTTTTTTGTGTGTCTGTGTAAATTTCTGTGTAACTTAATGCACAGGTCAGTTAACTTAACATTGTGTAATATATTATAAGATATTGATCTCTTGCTAAAGCTTTATGTATTATGTTTTGGAGATGAACATATTTGATATTTGTTCGTATAAACAAGGTTGTCTCTCTCATCTGTACTATTGCGCGGTTGAGTACTTCTTGAGAGAAGTAGGCGAGTCAATGCAATTTGACAACAATACCCCTTATCAAATCATCTCTCTGTGGGTTTATTTGTGGGATAATATTGTCATTTAAATAATATAATATTGGACTGAACTTAAGGCCCATATTTTCATTTTATTGGGCCTATCAGATGATTTGGTCCTCTACTTGAATCTTCTCAAGTAAAAGTGACTGGTCTGTTTGCCATTTGAAGCACTACGTCAAAAACAGTGTGTGTTCTCTGTTTTTACTACAAAAGAGCAAAATCTCTCTGTGAGATCTGAGATCATTTGGGTTTGAAGAACTTTGTTTGCATAACGAAATCTAGGATTACTAACCACGGCAAAGATCCCACAAGAGATGACAACAATGGAGCCAGGTTTTTTCTTTAACCCCTTTTTAGTTTATGATTCTTCTCTTGCAACGTAATCTAAGCTACAGTTGATGCTCTTCGTTTCTTCTTTGAAACAGGAAGTTTATCAGATGAGGTTCTTCCAAGATTCTTCAGAGTGTACCTAGCTGATGAATCCGGAGATGATCTTGTAAGAAACATTTGCAAAGATATTTCATTTAACTCTGTTTTTGGTTTGTTCTTCAGTAGTTTTTAGTTTGGTTGAAACTTGTAGATCCTTTGCAGGTATTACCAATATCTTTCAACAGTTTCTTACCAAAGCCTTTGCCTAAAACTGTAACTGTTAGAAGCTTGTATGGAAAGATTTGGATTATGAAGTTTCGAAAATGTATTGGTGATGTTGAAAAGTATGTTTTGGTTAATGGTTGGAAGAGAATAGCAAAGGAAGAAGATCTGAAGGTTGGAGATTTCTTAGAGTTTGAGTTTGATGGCTCTAGGTGTTTCAATTTCTGTGTTTACGAAGGTCGTACAATGTGTAAACGGCTTAGAAGATGTCCAGAGCAAACCATTGAGATCAGTGAGAAATCTAATAATGAAGAAGAAACTGTGGCTAGTGAAGATGTTCATGTTCTTGATGATGATGATGATGATTATGACTCTGTTGACGATGAAGTTGTTGATGATGATGATAACTACGATGTGGATAATGATGTTGATGATGTTGATTTTGAAGATCATGGTGATGAAGCTGAGGCTAATAATGTTGAGGATCTTGGTGATGAAGATGAAGTTGTTAAGGTTGATCCATCCTTCACGATGACTCTAAATCCAAAAAGGAAAAGCCAATTGGTAAGAAACATAATGTATTTTCCACATTTTCATTAAACATCTTTTGGTATACTTTTATATGAAATCATCAATACAATCATAACATAGCAATAACTTAATGTTTTTGTTTCATAACTTTTCTTTCATATAATGCAGCATATCCCCACTCCGGTTATAAAAGACTACAGCTTAAACTTCTCTGACAGTATCACTATAGTGGACCCTCTTACAAAAAAATTTGGAACACTGAAGAGAAAAATAAAAATTCAGACAAACGGAAGCGTAGATGTTAAAGGATTTGGAAGCATCTTCAGAAGAAATAAGGTGAAGACGACTGATAAATTAGTATTCCAGTTGAAGACTGATTCCAATAATTTGGTTCACACAATCAAACTCGACATTATTAGTGAATAGATCATTTCTTTTGTGAGCTCATGTTAGAGTTTCTGAATCTTTTCAGATCTATAATCTATTGTGTGTTGTTGGCTATACTATTCAGTCCTCTCTAGTTCTTGTTGCTACAACAAGTAGTGAACTGTCTTAGAATATCTTTATGATGATAGAATGCATTGTATACATTGGTCATATTAATCTCAAGAGATATTACAGTAAGATGAGAAATGGGTTTAGGGTTTTTGTTTTGTTCATTGCCCTTAGTTTATGTTACAAATCAAAAGCATAAAATAGATTTTGGAATAATTCATCATATTGTCTGGTCTTTAACAGTCCGGTCCAAGTTATTCCAACTTCAGGGTTGATCAGATACACACCTGCACGTTAGAAGAATGCTATTACTTGTAGTTTTATTTCTCATTCTTCTTTCAAGTTTATCAATCAAGATTCATACTATCTCAAAGTCTAGTGGTCTTCCATCAAAATTGAAGTTCTTTTATTGTGAATTGTTAAGTGTAACCTATATAAACAGGAGGATGAAACTGCAGCTTGTGTTGAGCCAGAAAAGATGAGTTGAATGTTATTTATTCAAAGAAGTTTTACCTTGAGTTTGGTGGAAGAAGCAGCAAGCTATGGTGGTGGTTGTGACCGGTTCATGAGATTGTGGTGGTGGCGGTGCTGAGATGTGAAATCAGATGGGTGGATGACATAGAGATCAGGCTGATTCAGATTGTAGAAGGGCTGAGAAGGATGAGGAGTAGCTATGGTTGAAGGTGGGCGTGTAGCTGAGAGTGAGAATCCTGATGATGCTGCATTTGAGAACAGTGGTGATGCTGTAGCTGCTGCTGTGGTCCCGCCGTTGGACTGATCTTGCATTTGCCATGTCCTGGCTGGGAAGCTTTGAGGAGAACATGTCATAAGACCTTTCTCTGGTGTTCTTTCCTGGAGACAAGAATCGAACTTTTAGCGCAGAAAATAATTCAAAATTTACAAGTTACCCAAATTTATGATGCAGATATCACAAAGTCGAACTACCGAGCAACGAACTCTACTCAGAAGATATCACCGAGTCAACCTCAAGTACGTAAATGACAAAGTATCACAGATAGTAACCATCTGCTGAACATCTGATGATTTCACTTTATCATACAAATAACTCATAGGTCAAGTAATGTACAGACTGTGCTGGTTATAAATGTGTGGCTGTTACAAAGGGTTGGACATAAAAAGCTGTATGCTATGGTATTTACCATGGGTGAAAAGAACGCAGAAGGACGGACATGCCGGTTATTAAGATGGTCTGAGCCTCTCTTCAAGAAATTAAAAGGGACATCACACGTCATTGCAGCCATGTGGTTCTCCATCTGTGGACATAGATCAAATTGAATGGTAAGAAACTCATGAATCAAGTAACAACCATGAGGACTTGAGCTAGCTTATGGGAAAGTATCTTTGAGTTGCAGATTGCAGTGAGATATCAACAAAGTAAAATCTGACTAACAGTTGCAGCAAAACGCATAGGAAACTAAAGTAAATCATATTTGGTGCACTAAACAGAAAAGGCACCTTGGAGTTCCTTCCACACATGCTATTGTTAGGGACATGGTGAGGCCGGAGCGCCCTATCTTTCTGCTTTGGACCATCTCCCAGTGAAAGAGAAATTCCCAAGTTAAGGTCGAGCTTAACATTAGCTAAATAAAGAAATCAGAAAAACAAGTTAGGCAGTTAGTAGTAGCTTTTCTACATAGCTACCAGTTTAACAAGCAAGGAATTGAGCATCAACAACATTACCTGCCTCAGGAATCAACTGGGATGCATGAGGTTCAATAAAGGAAGCAGCTTCCCTTCCGTTCCATTTAGTGGCTGCCTTGTCACAAGTCCTGATTTTTCATAAGAGTCTGAGCAATTAGTCAATAATTCAGGATACCAGACTTTCATCATAAATTTATGATCACCAAGAACATGCAGATCATACTCAGATGACAATCACCACAAGACAGATATAACTGTATTATAGCCATCAAAATCTATAGATATAACCCATAATACAAATGGGTTCCTACTAAGTACTAACGGTTCTGGAAATTTTGGACATGAACGAAAGATAACCAAACTCTTCATCTGAGGGCCTGAGGCACTTCATTCTTTTTAGCAATCACTAACAACCACACTCATATGAAACCACATAGAACCTAGCATGCATAAAAGCCCGAAATTAAATCTTAGGAGAAGGTGATTACATGTGTCCATGTAACTGCTCCATCTGAGCTCCCCACCCGCCAATCTTTTGGAAAGCAACACCTTGATATCTTGAATTATTCCTTGAGAAACCAGAGCTCTGTCGCCTAAGTACTTGCACAACTTCCTCTTTGGAAAGATTTGCCATCTGTAAAGTACCAAAACCAGTTAAGAACAAACCAAAGCAAGCATGTGTTCATCACATTATCTACATCTATAATTAAAACCTGCTTGAGATCCTCTTCATAATCACTGATAATGAAATTGATATCAGCCTCTAAACCCCGGAACTTGACAGCAGCACGATCATACGCCCTACACGAGCAGATGATGTACTTATGAAACAACCATTTTATTGAATCATAATGAAAAAAAAAAATAGTTGAGGGATCAATACGATCCAAAGTCATTACCTAGCTGCAGCATGAGCAGTGTCAAATCCACCTATTGAATTCAAAAATATAAGCTTCATTAAAGAGTTCAGAGCACAGAGCAGAAATAGACTCACAGTGTTAAAATCCATACCTAAATAAACTTGTTTACCACAATCCCTGATTTGACCAAAAAAGGAAAAAAGATTAAAATACAAAAGCTAAGCTCAGAGCTAATTCAATCAATGAGAAGTAGATTTACCAGATATGAGATTCCCATCTCCCTGTCCTCCTATAGAAAGTGACGCCTCTATACTGTGAACTCTTTGACCTAGGTCCTCTCCTGCTTTTCTTCACCGGCTGTGACGGTGGTTGCATCACTCGTGCAGCATCTTGTTTCCCCTTCTGGAGATACATATCAACGGAGCTTCTAGAACTTTGTGCATTCGAATCCAGATTATTCATACTATCTCCAGCACATCTCGAAACAGGAAAAAACTCTTTAGTCATCACATCACTTCTATCTTCATCATCTCTACCTCCTCCTTTGAGAATTTCAAATTGAAAGTTAACAGTGCCTATAGAGCACAACTCCTCTTCACCATCGATGCAGCTAGATGCTTCAGCATTGACGACAGAAGAGTTCGACGTCACTGATTCATCCATCTGATTCCTAGAAACTCCTTTACCAGTATCCGAATCTCGTCCGTTCTGAGTAGACTCAGCCGAGTCCACGACGTCGAGATTGAGATCCAGCATCAACCTCAAGTCAACCAAAAGCAAAGAAACTCACAGAGAACTATTTCGTTAAACCATTTACTTAGACATTGGTCAAAACTATTCACAAGGGGATCTCCTAAGAAACTCACACTAATCCGACCAACAAAATTCAACGATCGATTATAAATGAGCAGAGCTCAAAAATCACATTTCACCGGTGAAACTCCTCATAATTTTGGAAAATTTGAGACAAAAAAACGGAGACTAGATTCTGAAATCAATCAGAAGAGAAGGAATAATCAGAAAGAAACACAGAAAGCTCAATCACTACGAAGACAGAAACGGAGATTCAGATGTAAGAGAGAGTTACTTCTCTTGGGATTTGAATACTGAATATCTTCGCCGGACTAAAGAGATATCGTCGGCGATAGATAAAATGTGAATGATGATGGGACGTTGGTTAGTGGCAACAAATGAACATATAAATATTAATTATTCCTTCCATCTTTCTCAGCAATTAAATACCGGTTATGTCAGTTTCCGGTTCCATTTGAGAAAAATAAAAACGTGTTACTTACTTTTTACTTAACATAGTAAAACTGTAAAAATAAAATAAAACTGAAGCTTGCATAGTACTAAGATTATAGTAGTAACATGTATCTGTATAGCTTTTTGTGATAGATATGGTAGAAGCCTAAAATGTTGAAGCAACAGATATATCTATCTTAAAATTCTACAAACGAATCTACACCTTTGAAGAAACTTATTCATAACGTTGGAGACAAAGCATTTGTTTTCATTTATAAGCGGGTCCTATATTTACAGATACGTCCTTGTCATAAAAAAAGAAGATTTGTAAAGAGTTAGGTATATTGAATTATTAATGGGCAGAGACGTAATTTTAAAGGTGATTTAAGAATATAGTCTACGCCAGAAAGTATGGGGAACTATCCTATTACTTACGATGTCAGGTACAGTAGTATGAGAGTGGGTCAAATTATTTAAAATAAAATAATATTTTGTAACAGTTAATAACAGTCAATTGGAAAAAAATTATATGTTATTTAAAAATGCATTGTGGTGTAAAATATAGTAACATAAAAAGGGGAAATCGGTTTTTTTTTTGTCAAAGACTAATATAAAAAAATCTTGAAATTGATAAATATGTTTCAAAAATACATGTTATTAGTTAATGTGGTAAAAATATTAACTATGGGATTTTTGTACAATTTACATAGAATTGTTTATTAGGTGATGGATGGTATATGGTAAAACTTAGTTTTAGGCATTCGAATTAATTAGATTAAACGGATCAGATTATTCGTTAATTGGGTTGTTTGGAAATATTAAAATTCATCTAATAAACCGAATAAAAAATTTTGGATTAATCGGTTCGGATCAAGATTTAATCGGATCAGATCAATGCGAAAAAAATTTGGATTAATCGGATCAAAAAATTAATTTAATCGATTTATTCTATTAAAAATATATAATTTTACTTAAAAAACTAAATTTTTAATACAAATAATCGGAACAATATGAATAAACCAAATAAATTAATTATTTTAAACCTATCGATCCGAAATCCAAATTATAAATAAAATTGTACCGATTAACTTACAGTTATATCCGATTAATCCGAGTACAATCTATTTTATATTTTACCGATCTATATAAACAACCCGATCCATTTGACCAGATATAGTAAAACCACCTACATAAACAGATATTCGATGAGTGGGAAACATTAGGGGTGGGCAAAATATTCGTTAGATTCGGTTCGATTCGGTATTTGAATCGATTCGAATCGAAAAATCCGAATATTCGTATTTTTTCGAAGCAAATCAAATAGCAAAATTTAGTATTCGTAAAAAACGAATCAAATATCAAATATCAATTTTGGGAGGACCGAATATTCGCTTCGATTCGGATATTTATCATATATATAATTATATATAAATATATTAAAATATATAGTAATAAATATATATGTATAAANATATATGTATAAACAGAAAATTTAATGATTATGGTCATTTATTTCTTGAATAAGTTTTCTGTTCTCTATATTATCACGAATATTTGAATATTTTAAAAAATATTTTGTTCTAATATTCGGATTTTTAAAAAAATATTTTGTCTATATTAGAAAATTATGATTTAAAAAATCAAAATTAGACAAAAAAAAAAACAAATCGAAGCGAAGCAAATAGTTCGCAAATAATACAAAAAATTCCGATTATTCGTATTTCCGAATATTCGAAAATTTTCGAATCGAAGCGAATCACAATATTAACTATTCGGCATAAACGAATCGAATCACGAATAATAGAAAATCTCCGAATATTCGTTTCGTGCCCAGGCCTAGGAAACATGAGGATGGAGTAGATCTAATGAGAACGAGCACTTGCGTGTACGTCATTAAAGGAGGACCTTGTCTTTTCACCCACAGTAACAAATGTGATAGTTAATAAAAAGTATATAGTATATATTATAAGATGATAGAATGAAAATTTAGTGGGTTTCGAATGAAAATTTTGACTGGCTTTAGCCGGTTGTGAAAGTTAGAATGTCAGAAAAAATCTCGATGATCATGAATATTAACGAGTAATATAAAGCCACGTGTACATTAGAGATTTAACCCCAGCCATTCAACTACATTCTCTTAGCCTATCTAAATCATCTGTCAACCTGATCTGACGGCCCATGTCCGTTCTTTACTTTCCTGAAATATAGGAATTATTTTCAACCTTTTGCAATTATTTCAGCATTTATCTACCTTTCATTTTCAAGCTCTTTTGCAATAATTTTGTTTAAACGTCAATGTGAAATTGGGTTGTTTGAGTCATAGACTTGCAAGTTGCAATATAAGAAATATTACAAAGATATTATGGTATAACAATAATATGTTATAAACTTATATCAATAAAAAATGTTATCAATCATTCTTCTTAAAACTATAATATATATTAGACGAGGTTGAATTGACAGACGTGGACGCCTTATGTCCTATACTCTCGATACCTAATTTATCATAAATTGGTTAAAGTCAAGTCACTATCGCAAGTTCTATGTGTAATGCAATCATTTATGCCATTTGGTGGGGAAATAAAACTTCCCTAACTCGTGTTGTCCGGTTAAGATCTTGTTCAAAACAATCGAATGAGAAATCATTTAATATTTGCTTCATGAAATGTCACATTCTATATACTACAAGTTTATTAGCATTGTTGTTTCAAGGTTCATTTGCTTTGTAAATTGTTTTTGGGATTCAAAAGAAAATTATGAATGCTGTCCACAGAGTTCAAGGCCATATGAGGTTATTATTATGATAGTTGTGATTTGTCCACAGAGTCCAAAGACCATAAGAGAACCATACAGTCCGAGACGAATCGAAGAGTAATAAAAGCAACAAACAATAGTATTAAACAATCACCAACAAAGGCCCATGATCTATGGCTCACGGCCCAAAAATGCCTTAAGGAGTAAACCGGTTATGTTGAATTTAATTTGTGGATAATTTTAGAAATTTTTTGGGTAAGCAAGATAATGTAATTTCTCTTTTGTTCTTCTTTAAGCAACACTAACGAATTTGAATATCTATGTTTTTTGACACGATTCCCTTTGTTAATAACAACCTTTTGTTATATGATTGTTTTGAACATTACTGAAGCATTTTACATAGGAGCATTTTATAATTTTCCACATCCGACGAACTGAGTCATATGACGATGAGATAGATCAAAGGTGATAGATATTTAAAACATTATACTTAAAAGGAAAGATTCTGATTAAAGTTCTAAACCAAATACATGACAAAAATCAAAAGCTTGAAATTTCTACTATACGAAGCCAAACATTGCATCAAAAAAAACATTAACAAAAAAACACTTGGAGACGAGAAGATTAGGCTTTCTTAGGAGATTTGGCAGGTGATTTGGGAGCCTTTTCTTCATCAGATTTAGCAGTCTTCTTAGGAAGAAGAACCGAGTGAATGTTAGGTAAAACACCACCATGAGCTATTGTTACTCCACTGAGAAGTTTCCCCAATTCTTCATCGTTCCTTATCGCAAGAAGAAGATGTCTAGGTATGATCCTTGCTTTCTTGTTGTCTCTCGCTGCATTACCAGCAAGCTCCAATACCTATAACAAACAATAAACTCAAATCAGAAACGATTTTCTCGAGAATCCAGATCTGATAACACAAATCTGTTAAACTTACTTCGGCAGCGAGGTACTCAAGAACGGCGGCCATGTAAACCGGAGCTCCACCACCGAGTCTCTGAGCGTAACGTCCTTTCTTCAGGAAACGAGTGATTCTTCCCACCGGAAATTGAAGACCGGCTTTGATCGATTTGGATACAGACTTAGGGCCACCGGCCTTTCTTCCTCCGAATCCCTTCTTCGCTTTCCCAGTAGTTTCCATTGCGACTGATTCTAATTGAATGCTCTATGAGTTTGTTGTGATTTTGAATTGTAACAAACTTAATATCCTTTCTATTATTTATATAGGCGATAAGGAATAGGATTTTTATCCGTTGGATTTGATGTTATCGACGGTGCTTATTTAATGTAGTACGATCCTTGTTTCTGTGTATTAGCCAATGAGAAACCGTATATTATTATTATTATATTGTTTTAAGATGATATCAATATGATATGGTTTGTTGAGTACACTATATCAATCATCAAGCAATTTCTACAAAAGACAGATTATATTAAAAAAAATCATACAGTTGATGTATATAATATGAACGCGTTCATTATTATTAAACATTTTGTAGAGATTAGTTTGAAGTTTTACCTTGATTTGATGTTTGTTTAACTGATGATTTGTTTGCTTGTTTTGTATGTTTGTTTGTATGAAACACAAAGATTTAACGAGTTCCCAGGGCAAACCGCCAAGGTACGTCTTGGATGAGCTTACAGCTCCTTGAGGATCCAATAAACACAATCAAAAGATTACAACCGGTTACACTCACCACACACAAGACCTCACCAAGAGCAAAACCCAAGAACACTCACCAAGCTAAGTTCACTCTTAAACTCAATGTTCTCTCACTCTCTGTCTTACTGTAAAATGTGTCGAATGTCTCATTTCTTTTGTTCCCTTGATCAGCTTCTTATGTACCTCTGCCTGTGTATTAAATGCCTCTGAAATTAACCAAGTCAATTGTCTCTTTGCACAGGTCACACACCAACAAAAGACTCTGTTTCAGAACAAGTCTTTGAGCT
>KE157312.1:88552-106729 GCA_000411055.1 Leavenworthia alabamica
TGCTAAAGATCTTGATGCGGATCTTGATAAGTACCATTCTGCTGATATGGAGACAAACTGAGGAATGTGACTGATGTTCGCAAACCGCAATGTGGTTCACGAGGAAGATAATTAAGAAAATGTTTGCCAGAGGCTTTGCATCTTAAAGCATTTTTGGCTGTGTGTTGTTCATTTGTTTCATTAGAATGACTATACAGTTGAAAATCTGTGTTAAGACTTTAAAGCAGACCAACGAAGGTTTGTTTAGTTGTATGTTGTCTCTCATCTTATCGTAGGCATGCCTTGGATAAATTGATTGACTAGTATTTGTTATGTATGAAGCCATTTTATCTTTCTCACTCTTATTGTATTTACTATTTTGTGCTATTCCATGAATGATTAAGCTATACACAATCTAATACAGCTAGAAAAAGAAGCAGCAAATGATTTTTCTTCTCGTCTAAAATGGGGTTTAGGTAACACAATACATCATCCTCTATAGCAAAATAACAATGACAACACAACAAGTCAAAAGCTATTCCATGGTCTCTTTCTCTAAACAGATTTTTTTCTTCTCCAAAGAAAGTAATACAGGTGAAGCAGAATGTAAAGTTTCTCTGGTTTACATCTCTGACCAAAACCACATTATATACACAGGGGTTGGATTCCTGCTGTAAGATTCATCATAAGTAATAGCTATTTCAGCTCTGTCTTGGCTTCTCTCCCCGTGAAAAGATGAGCCTTGCTATAGAATATAGTACTGCCTTGATGCAAGAAACCACAAAGTTCCAGCACGAGGATGGCCAGTACCATGGATATAGCAGCCTGAAAAATAAACTAATGAGATGCCTCGGGTAACGCCCAACCTGCAAGACAAAGGGTATCACAATGTTACTACCCAAGCCTATCAATACTTGTGAAGACATCATAAGATTTGGTGCTTCTAGATTTTATGAGGGTGTCTAACCCTCTTAGCTGACAAGTTTTTAAAACAAAAACATTTAAACTCACAGGAAAGAGGGAATCTAAAGCATCCCAGGCTGCATGACGAACAGCTCTTGTCGGGTACATTGGACCTCCAGGAGAGGTAAAACTATATAAACACGCCTTTAACCTGGTGCTTGTCGTCATTCTCAGTTCCATACCTGCAGATGTAAGCCAGCATTTCTTTAACTTTAATTCCATGTTAGAGCAGCATCTAGCCATGTTCCTAAAGGAAGAATGTACCTTGAAGAATCTTCATCTGAGAAAGATAATGTAGCAGCACTGGTTCTACCTTAAGTTTTTGCAACTGCATTACAATGACAGTGATATGTATGATTCATTCTTAAGACATAACTTGTAGATAGTCCATAAATATATTTTCCTTCTATACCTGATCAGTAAGTTCAATAACAAGGAAATCTCCAGGTCCTCCAACCAAGAAAGCATTTGGAAATTCAGGGAAGTTCCTCAAGAAACCATCGAGTTTATCCACTGGACAACAATTTTGTCAGGGATCAAGAACTAAGGTAGAAATGGTTTCAATAATACAATTCATAAAACAGAGTATTACCTGAATGGTAAAAGAAAATGAACCTCGAAAGCAAGAGACACAGTTCCCTCTGAGCCTAAAATTACCAATGCGGAGTCAATCTCCAAAATGAAATCAGTTGAATCATCATGAAATAGCAAAAGAACCACTCACCTGAATAGGAATTTTTTTCAATCGTATTGGCTCCAAAGCAACTTCTTCAAGAAGATACTAGGAGAACACAGAGACTTTTAGTTACAGTAGCAAATTGGTATGAAGACAAGAGCGTGTGAGAAGTACCAAACAATATCGTATTGCCTAGAAGATCTAGCAGAGTCATCAAATAGGATGTAATGATCTCTACTCTCTAGCATGTGTGATTTACATGTTTTAGCTCAAAGACCAGTATCAGTATTATTATTTTTTTTTTTAAAGTCATACTTTATATATATAAGTCATGTGATTAATGAATTAGAGTTCCTCGTATTGGTAGAATACAGAACAAAAGAAGACGAGACTATGATATATCTGAGGATAAGAATGTACCCGAAAGAGAGATTGAAAGCGCCTCGTATTTGTCTGTATATCTATCCTGTAATTCAAATGAGTAAAGAATATCACATGTCACCCACATAATGATTGGCAAGCCAATCCAATGTAGGAAGAGACATAAAAACACTATCATACCACTTCTCAATAAACAAAAAACTTTTATAGTTACAATAAACCAATGCCACTACTAAAGATCCAAAGCACATAAATGATAAATACTGAACCAAGAGATTCAAAGTAAGTGACGATGTAAATTTGCTATGGGAAAAGTTAGTAACATTTACCAGAATACATTTGTAGCTCCCTGCACCATGGCAGAAGAATACCTCAGAAGTATTTCTTGATTGTCAAGCTCAACCTCAAACAACTGAGAAGAAAATAGAAACATGCTAACATTATTTGACTCGGTCGACAATAATGGGCAATGTAAAGAAGGCAATACCCATTTATGAAACAGTAGAGAGAATATATGTGATGCAAAGGACTGACTCCATAGTTGAACCATCAAATCAAGTATATCCTTTCCTCTCCCAGAGACATTAACATAATAATCAGCAAGAACGTCGAAAAAACATAATGGACCATCAGAATCTGCTTCATCAATAGAAGAAAGCAGATCCTCTTCTTTGCTAAGTATCACATCTGCTTCCAAAAACAAAGTTAAATTCCAGTGTGTAAATTGTTTAACTGATTTTATGAGAAGATACACTAAAATGTGAAGATCTAAAAGTGTTACCTTTAGCTCGTTGGTCAACTTCTAGAGCTATATCAGCAAATAAGTCTTGTAACAAGTTACGTGTTTGTGTTGGAGATACAACAGCCTATAGAAACAAACAACTAAAATTTAAATTCAATTTTATAATCGAAATAATCAAATCCAGATATCTCCATTGACTAATATATATATATAATCAAATTGATCTTGGTAGATTTAAATAAATCAAAATTAGCGAAATTCTCTAATGCATGTATCTGCTTGAATCTGAGAAAAAACAGTACAGATCAACACAAAATCGAGATCTCTAGGAAAAAAAGCAAACCCGAGTAAGCTTCTTCTTTATCTCCTGTGTAAGAGCTTCCAGATAAGCAGACCTCCGTGAAGAAGACGGCGATGAAACTTTATCCATTCCAAATTAAAAAAAAACTATCAGTTGCGATTGTTGTCTCGATCTATTCTTATGAGATAAATCAAGAGATTGATAACGATTGCTTCTTCACGCCTTATCAGAAAACTAATTTATTAGAGAAATCAATCAATTGATGGGGTCTGGCTTTAAACCCGATAGAGACAGGAGAGGAGAAATATGCAGTAGTATGGTAGATATCTTGAAACGATGTCGTAGAATAAAATTCAAATTAATGACGTGGCACTCTAATGTAGACACTAAGACACGTGCACCTCTTTATGCCTCTATTTAGTTATACACATTTTTAAAAGTATATGATAATATTACATAATATATGAAGAAAATTACGTCACTATGCTATTATTGTTGAGTTGAATCCGAAAGTCACATTCTCATTCTCCTTGCAAAAACGAGGATAAAATTTTAAGGCCCATAGATATTTAAATGGGCTCGAATTTTAACATGCTTAATGTAACCTATGATAAGCCCAAGCCGCATCAGCAATTCTGAAGAAAAATAAATAAAAATAAGGCAAGCTAAGAGTTGAACCCAGTTGACATCTCAAGAGTTTATACGTCGAATCAAAGGACCATTCACATTTTCAAAGCTAAGGTAAAATTTAAGAGAGTAAAATCGAAAACAATCAAATTGAATCTTTACGTAATTTTCACTCCACTTTTGAGATTTAAGAACAAATGAAACCAAATCTTACTAAAGTTTTACTAAAATACCCAAATTGAGTTTTCTGAAACCTAGCTTACAAGAGAAATTGCAGAAAGTAAAACAGATCTACAAAACAAACTCTAAAATCCTCTTAACCTCCGAATCCGTAAAGAGTTCTTCCTTGCCTCTTGAGAGCGTAAACGACGTCCATTGCGGTTACAGTCTTCCTCCTGGCGTGCTCCGTGTAAGTAACGGCGTCACGAATGACGTTCTCCAAAAAGATCTTGAGAACGCCACGTGTCTCTTCGTAAATCAAACCACTAATACGCTTGACTCCACCTCTACGAGCCAATCTCCGAATCGCAGGCTTAGTGATTCCTTGGATGTTGTCTCTCAGAACTTTCCTGTGACGCTTGGCTCCTCCTTTCCCCAATCCTTTTCCTCCCTTTCCACGACCTGACATCTTTCTCAAATGGAAATTTAGATTTTTTCTAGATAGAAGAATTAATTATTTTGAGAAATATATTGAGAACGCGGTTGTTTATATACAAGAGGATTTTATTTTGAGCCATCCGATTTAGTTTTCCATCCAACGGCTATTAATCTCAATCCTTGTCAATAATAAGATAGCGTAAGATCCGTCGATTAAATTCAATCGACGGATACTAAAACTGGTCGGCGTGATAACCAAGTGATTCTTTAGTTACACTTGTTTAACCAAGTGTTTCTTTAGTTTCGCTTTGGAATTTTCGTGGGCCGGGCCCCGGATTGTATATTTATTTGGGAAATTAAAACTAGGCCATTTTTATACGTCGTCGTTCAGAATTTGTTTCATACGTCGTCGTTCTCAGTTTGTTAAATAAGTTTATGTTTTAATCTTTCTCTGTCTCTGAAGCGGTAAGAAAAACCCTAATCGGAAATTATCTCCGCAACTTTCTAATGGGATTCTTCGACTTAAGCCTTCCGTACAACGAGCCGCCACGATCAGGCGGTAAGGAAATCGTTGGTGGAAAAACCTTACGCTTGAAGCTCGCCACAAAAGCTATGGAACTTGGCTATGTTGGAATCGCACATAATCGGTCTATCAAAGGCGTAATGTCAGATAAGGACTGTTGTACGATCCCTCTTCTTACACTTGGATCTCTAATAAAAGTCGCTCCTCGTTTAGCTTCTTCTGTTGGATTCCATCGTGATTTACTCGGCGTGCCTCGAGCTACTCCGTTTCGGCAGTACACACGGCTCACGATCCATATAGAGAATAATACTCAGTGTCAGAGTTTGAATTCTGGGAATCCAGTTCTAAAAAGCTATGACATTGTTGCTGTTAGGCCAATGAATCAGAACATATTCGATTATACCTGTGAGAAAGCTGACATTGATATTATTTCGATTGATTTCTCAGACAAAATGCTGTTCAGATTAAAGCATCCCATGGTTAAAGCTGCTATTCAGGTTTCTGATTACTAAAAATTTTGTGAATCTCATTGTTTGTTTTATTTGCTTCAAGCTGAAAATTTTATTTATGTGCAGCGAGGGATATATTTTGAGATCAAGTATTCTGA
Source organism: Leavenworthia alabamica (assembly GCA_000411055.1). Classification (NCBI taxonomy): domain Eukaryota; kingdom Viridiplantae; phylum Streptophyta; class Magnoliopsida; order Brassicales; family Brassicaceae; genus Leavenworthia; species Leavenworthia alabamica. The sequence continues at coordinate 93,949 of KE157312.1, forward strand.
TCTCTTAATGGATGCACAAACTAGGAGACAAGTTATATCAAATACTAAGGTGAGAAATTTTGATGAATACAAGTATCACATTGTGTATTTAATATGTGAGAGATGATGTTTTGTTTCCCTCTATTTTTAATGTTAATTAGTTTATTATGTGAAAATTTTCTGTTGATGTGGTATTCCTAGTTACTTGTGGATTGGACTAGAGGAAAGAATCTAATTATATCAAGTGGTGCTCCTTCAGTCACAGAACTTAGAGGTCCTAATGATGTCATCAATCTTATGTCATTGCTTGGACTCTCTGCCGAGAGAGCCAAAGCTGCCATTTCGATAAACTGTAGGTATGTATTTAGTTCTCTAGCAATAGTGTTATTTGATGCAACTAAGTGTAAATGTATAATTGTCAATGAGGATTGTGTTTTTAATTGCTTTCAGGAATATGATAGCCAAGGTTTTAAAGAAAAAACGGTTTCACAAGGAAGCTGTCAAGGTTGAGTTACTTCCTTCAGGTGATTCATTTAGCCTGGAAAAGTCTCTGTCTGGAGATTGCATGAAATGGGATCCTCTCTCAAGTGGAGAAGGTGACATGCTTTTGGATGATCTTGCAAAGGCTTTTGATGCTGCAAGTGCTGTAGCAAAGAAATCTTCTAAGGCTATTGATTTCACCTCTGTTATTGATGGCTTGCCAACACATGGTTTCCGGGTGAAGGATATTGTAGGAACTGAACCATTGACTAAGCCACCTGAAGATGAGATAGTTGATGATGCACAAGTTCAAGTTTCTGAAATACGTATGGCTGATTTAGCTCCATCTGACGATAATCTTCGTGAAAACGAAACCAATAGCCAAGTTAACATGCTGGTATCTGGACATGACAACAAAATGGAACCTACCCTGAAGAAATGCAGTACCAGCCAAGGTCAGGGAATTTTGGAGCAAAAGCGACCAGCTGCGTCCTTAACATTGATAAGATGTACAAAGTCAGATGCAGCTTCTGAAGTTAGCATGCATATGGAGGCGATTTCTGAAGATGGATCAATGTCACCATCAAAAACCAGTCACAGGATTGTACAAAGTCCTGTTGAAAACTTAAACATGGAAACTATTGCAGTTGATGAAGTCTCAGTGGATGAGGACGTCAAAGGAGTTGCTGCTACTGGTCATATTAGTAATGATGAGAATCATATCGCTGAACCTGGTCACCATGCAATAACTGATAATGACAATGAGATGAAAATTGATGCTTCTTTGGAAACAAATCAGAACGATTACGTGGATGTGACAATGGAAGACCTTAAGCATGAAACAGGTAATACTCCTAACTTATCCTCTGAGACTACCGATTTGCTAAGAAAATCAGGTGAATCTCTCAGTCCAGAGGCGGTTGGACAAGACCATAACCAAGTATCAAGATTAGTGTCAAATGAGACAGAGCTCAAGGAAGAGCCATCAGTTCCATACCACAACACCATTGAGATATCTATGGAAGAGAAGAAGGTTGAAGAGACAACAATGGAAGACAAGAAGGAAGGAAATACGGAAACCGAAACTAATCATGAAGCCCAAGTCCAATCCTCTGAGATAAACAATGACACAAAATCAGGTATGAAATCTAAAGTTTCTTATTTGCAAACCTAACCTAACACAAGTTTGGACTCTAGACTTATGTTGGCTTAATTTTGTAATGTAGATAGGAGGCAAGTTAAGAAGAGTAGAGTTAGAGTAGCTCAACTACGGCCATTCAAGCCTTTTCTACATCAATCAAGTTTCAAAGGGATTAGTAAAAGAAGAAAGCATCGAAGAAGTTGATCATTCTTAAAACCCTAGTTAAGTTTTGTGCATTAATTAATTTAAACCCACGCAAGTCTCAGGGTTTTAATTATAATTATTTTCTATTGTTTAGGGTTGATTCTTTGGTACACTCGTGGTCCAAGAAAAAAGTTTTGACTAAAAATAATAAAATTAAAAAAGTAAGAAATTGTCTAGTGTGCGTTTTCATCTTCTTTTTCTTTACTTAATTCAAAAGAATGAATCTGCGAGTTGATTACTTTAATTAGTTTATTTTGGAACCTTCTTTGGTTAATAATTTATGTTTGCTTTTGGAGTAGTACTTAGTAGCACGATGGGTAATCAACGTGAGATTAATGAAATCATCAAAGTAACATGTCCATGTTCCATTATATATATTTTCAATGCTAAAGTTATCATCTTTGTACTTTTTGTAAATCAAGTTGATTATACATAAAATTATTTACGGGTCCATGATATATGACAAAGACATTAAAATTAACTACTAAACTACAGATGCCGTTTATTTATTTTTATAAAGTTACCATATCGATCGTCGTTCAAATTTTGTGTATAACAGCGTTTCTAAAACGAAAATAAATACTCAAAAACAAAGGTAACATTTACTATAAAACAAACAATATATCTCACATGTAGGCCGGTGAAGACTTTCCAAATATCTAAATATGTTTATGTTTATATATCACAAAACATTAATATTTGTTACTATTAAACCAAAACAAATTAAAGTGTCATATAAACACATATGTAAGAGAAAAACAAAAATATAACTATAAGAGATTAAGTAAGGAAGTGATTAGCGGAAAAAGAATCAAGAAAAGAAGCCCACGTGTCACCATCTCCTACCACAGCTTCAATAACATCAACTTGTTCATGTTGTGACATCTCATCATTTCTTGCAAATCTCCCTCTTATTCTTGGTCTACTGTCCGCTAATGTCTTCCTGCATTCATACTAATAAAAAAAGTAATAAGCCATCACAAAATCTACATGATAAATTTATCATTTATATTAAGCAATATTTTAATCAGGAATTTTGGGTGAAATTCGAATTTGAACTTCTTCCTGGATAAATCAACTTATGCAACCTTAGAACTTGATGTGTCTCTCTCAGAAGATTCCTTAAGACTCAAAATATGATGTGACTTAACATTAATTCTTATTCACATCATAATTATCAACTAAAATTCCATTTATGTTTTAACTTTGAAGATAAGATTAGAAATAAAAATACACTGTTACTTTTTGAGTGTTAAGACTTAAGAGTGATTTAATATGATATATCGAGCCGTTCTTTTGTCAACTAATTTTCTTTTACGAGTTCCATGGTTCTAAAACATTCTCATTTTGGATTTAATTCAATAAAGCACAACCACTATAAAAAAATATTATATATATATATAAATTACCTTAATCCTCTTGCTGAAATTTCGAAGGTTTCGTTTGCTACGATATTTATCGATCTTTTCTTTTTTCTCCTCAGGACTATATTTATAAGCTTTGCTCATCCCTTCTATTATTACATTGCTCTCACTCCATACTCTATTGCTCTCTCTTCTGCTACTCCTCTACACATATACCAAACATTGTTGTTTAACTCTCCATTAGTTATATCATAATATGATTCTTTTATCCAAATAAAACTCCATTTTTTAGTTTTTTTTTAACAATATTAACTCTCGATTATCTGTATATCTTTTGTTAATTAAATTTACATTAAAAAAAGTGAACTGAATACTATATTTTTTTTTTTTAAAATGTGAAAATTTTAATATGTAAACACAATTATAGATATTAACGGAAACATAAGACGATCTTGGCTAATCAATTAATTAATTAATTTGGATCATGCAAGTGTGTTGTATAATAATACTACTTACGGGTATATCTCCGGCGCTAAGGGCCCGTTTCACTGGCCCATCATGATCGTTAATGAAATCATGGGCCGTCACGAATTTACCGGAAAAGCCATTATGGCTACTAATACTCCTCTGCATAATAAGACTCTCTCCTCCGCTCCCCATCGAGCTTGGCGAGTCGCAGCTGCTGCTTCCACCGCCACCGTTCATGCCGGAATCAAAGTAACCAAACCCGGAAACCGCCTCAGTCGAGAATAGAGATTGCTGGCTCATCATAAGAGGCGGCGGAGGCAGGAATTGATGATGATCATCATGCAGCATAGGAGGAGCTACTATGTCGTCGGAGTAAAAGAAACATGGATAGGTATTACCGGAGGCCATAGAGGTGCTGACGTGTCCACACATGTCACGTTTCAATTTTTATGTGGTGTTTATGTGTTTATGTCTTTATGTGTGTTTGTGTGTGTATGAGTGACTGAAACTAAGTGTTTTGGTTTCTATTTAAACAGAGGAACGAGGAGACAAAAGAAGATGATGATGATGACGTCATTAACCGTCATTGTTGGTCAACTGACTTAGCCGTTGACTTCTTTTGACTTGCCTATGAAAAGAATTGCATTTCATTTTCACATCGCTTCTATCTCAGTCCCACCCCACCCGTAATAATTTTATTTAATATGTGTTTAAATCTAGATGTTGACACATTTATTGTAATAATTATTTTATTTAACATATTGTAGACTATATATTAGCCCTGAGGTTTAATAAAATATAGTTTTAGAATATTTATTGAGACCTTCATAATAACATTGTATAACTTTTTTTTTTGATAAAAAACATTGTATAACTTGTTGTTAAGAAATAGTAAAATCACTAAATTTCCTAAACATCTATTTCTTCCGTTTCAAAATATAATATATTTTAAATAACTATTTCAAAATATATGAAAAAATCAGATTTTAATTTAACTTTATTCATTTAATTGTAAAATTATCTAATTAAGCAAAAAAAATTCAATTACAAGGCACTATTTTAAATAAAATTAATATATTTTAAATTTTTTGATTAATTATTTTATAAAATAATATACATCAATTTTCATTTTTAAATAGCTTATTTTTTCCTAAAGCATCTTATGTCTTAGAACAGAATAAATATATTTTAAAACCGTAGATAAACAATAATATCTCATGCAACATCTTCACGGAAAAAATAACAATATAAATAAAATTTTAATAAAGGAAAGACATGATTTAGCTTCTTAGCTCGAAGTGTAGGAGAGACAAAAAGATGTTAAAAAGCATTATTTCACGCAAAACCATGTGAGCAGCATACAAATCTACTTTATTACCTAATTAATCATTTACTTAATCAACACTAAGTGACTAATTAAGTTCAAATACTTAGTGTGTTTTGCTCATGTTCACATTAAAATGAGTGTTCAGCAAAAAATCTAGTTAGAACTAGGCCTGGGCACGAAGCGAATATTCGGAGATTTTTTACTATTCGTGATTCGATTCGTTTCTGTCGAATAGTTAATATTGTGATTCGCTTCGATTCGAAAATTTCCGAATATTCGAAAATACGAATATTCNTGATAAATATCCGAACCGAAGCGAATATTCGGTACTCACAAAAGTGATATTTGATATTTGATTCGTTTTTTACGAATACTAAATTTTGCTATTTGATTTGCTTCGAAAAAATACGAATATTCAGATTTTTCGATTCGAATCGATTCAAATACCGAATCGAACCGAATCTAACGAATATTTTGCCCAGCCCTAGTTAGAACATTAATTAGATTAAAATAGTCTCATTTTATTAAGAACTACAAATAGAAACTTATACTGAAAACTGATCCTTGTGTGATTTAATTTTGGACTGAACTGAATCCGAAATCAAACATCCATTATCTTGGAACTAGAGTTAGACGTGGTCCTAACTTCAAAGCCTATGATGTTTTTATTAAGTGGTGCGAACTGTTGAATTACAAAAAAAAAAATTGCAAAAGCCACGGATTCTTCTTGGAATCAAATCGATATAGGTAAAGATATTGAAAAAATCTCTCAAATAATGTTTACCTAGCTAACCCGAAAGCAAGTTATATAAATATTAGTATATAGATATTTTTTACTACATTCTTTTTGTTAAATACAATTTAATACATTCCAAGAATTACATTCGAATAGTAGGATTACTACATATATATACCAATATATTGTCGGAACACGTTTTAGTCCGTCACTCAATCGGCCTAATCATCATTAAGATTAAAAAAAAAACAACTTATCAATTTTCCTGTGAAAGCCACACTTTATCCATAATTAGGAATTTAAGATACATAATTATCCACACTCATTTAGCATACAAATTAATCCACATATTAGGTAATAGTTCTACTAGATGATATTGATTATATTTATCTATTTCTGTCCAGTTAAAAATAATTACTTTGTTTTCTGTATCCAAAAAATTTTATTTGGATTTTATCATATATATTTAATTTAGATGATGCTAATAACCAACCAAACTGAATGTGAAATCAACTAAAATTTTACTTTTCTTTGTAAAAAATGTATTACATATTTTTTATCAAAAAATTTATTACATCTAAAAACAAAATTATAACCAAACCAAAACACAAAAACTAACCTAATTGCAGACATTTCAGACCATAAAATAAAATTTTAAAAGGTCCATTTTAAATTGTCCCACATAATGAGGAGACAGAGATAAATAATTCACAATCGTTATGAGGACATATGATCTTGATTTCTACAGTGGATAGATGTACTATGGGACTAATTAAAATGACATTTTGTGTATTTTAAGGGTCAAATCGCCACAAGTTGATGGGAAAGGTCATGCAAAAATCAAAACCTCTATATCAATCGATGGTAACGAAGACCTTTTTCAAATTGGTGATAAACTTTGTTGCATTATGTACTAAAAATCAAACGTTTCATGCTATGGTTGGTTCATAACTAGTTTCAAGTTTTAACTATCCAATACAAAATTTTCTCTTTTTCAAATTATTATTTTTTAAAAATCAAAATTGGAGCAATAATTGGTTTTATGTACTGGCTAGTTTCTGTACCCTTCAGTAGTATCCCACTTTGGTTATTTGACACACAACAATTATAACTAGTTATAGTTTCAAAAAGGTCAACTAACTAATGAACAAAATATTTGATGTTGGTTATATTTTGCCAATAATGAGTATATAATATGGTTTTCTAGAAATACTTAACACTCCAAAACTAGCTGGATCAGCTAAGCTTGGATTATATGTGTTCATATAATCCGGGATAATAAAATGTGAAGTGTTTTATTTTAGAATGTATTAATAGTATAATATGCAAATAATATAGTGCATGCCTATAGAAAGCAATGATAATAGCATAAATGTAGGTAATGAGTACACAAAGAGTTTATGATCAAAATAAAAGTATGTTTATGACAAATCAGAGAGACATTGTGATTTTGATGTTTTTAAGTGATCCATCATTGTGTTTTATTATCTTCCCTGATTTTTAATTGTTAACTATGACTCGTGCATGCGTTTGTCCATTTTTTGTACATTTTTTTATAAACACAAACAAACACAATAGTTTTTACACCATTTTTACACATATTTTTTTATATATATAAATCGAATTTTACATATTTTTCAATTTATAGTTTATTCGTTTGTTGTCATCTATGGGTTCACGTTAGACTTTCAAACTTTGGATTCTCCATAAATAAGTGGATGTATGATGTGCCGTATATTTATTGGGTTAGATTGGAAGATATAGGCCACAATTAAGAACATGTCCAAATAATTTTCCTCTAACAGGTAAAATGGGTTAGGCTTTGTACATAATGATATTTCTTTTAGTTTGGTAAGTCAACTAGATGCTTTTATGATATAGTAACTTTGAAATAATTAAAAAGTATTATTCCATTTACTTTTTAGGTAGTAACTTTTTTTACCATCGATTGGTTGACCACAATAGTTGAACAATGAACAGAAACATAACATAACACCTAATTATTAAGCACATATAAGTTAAATGCTTTGAGAGTTGAACACATAATAATTTTGTTGGAAGAAATACCTCTAAACAAGTAATTAAATTCTACTTCTACAATTTGATTTATTAGAATTATAGACAAAATACAACAAATTGAAATTCATTGGAAAACACTAATTCATGTCAAGTACATAACATAAGATCAATGTCAAATATATATTCAAATCAAAATTTGAAGAGATAAAAAAAGAGGTGCGAAGTTGACTAATAGTGATAAAGAAAGATTGTTGTGGCAAAATGCAACTTCTATTAAGATGAGCCTTTTCCCCATCACTTTCATTTTCTTTCTCTTCACTTTATTTATTTAATTTACCAAAATATATTATAAACATAAAGCTACCATTTTATGTTCATATGAATTTATCTATATTGCCATCAAATTTATATACTGAAATAAGTTTATTTTACAAGACATAAATAAGTAAACTCTGATGAGAAGATAAGAGAAAGCAAAACAATTTTAGTGATGGTCAGAATCCGATAAATAAATATTATTCTTAATCCTTAGGATTAAAAAATGCATATCAATTTAATTTCCATGTATCGTTTGTAAAATAGTTCTTTTATATGGTTTCATTTGTAAAAGTATTATTCTAAAGTACTTTGTATATTTTAAAAGATTTTTTGTAAATTATAAAATATTATTTTATTTTCTGATGATTATTTAAGACACTCGATTAAAAAGTAGAGAAATATCAAGTCTACTTGATTCTGATTGACAAAAAACGTGGAGCAAAGTCAACTAAGATCTGATCTTATAGTGGTTGGTTAGATTTATACTCTTTTGAATTTCTAATATATATACATTTTTTTTTTTGATAAAAAAATATATATACAGACCTTTTTGGGTTTTTGGTTGTCGTATAATTTTTACCGGACCCAGTTTAGAATGCGTTCGAAATTTTATTGTAGAAAAAAATCGATATCAGTATCGGCCTATCAAAAGCCCAATTTAGGCCCAAATTAAAACGGATTGGTCCAAACATTTTTGCTCACTTGATTATTTTGGTCAACCATTAGAGAAAAATTATATAGGCGCGGTTAAAGTCAACTTGAATCATTTAACATTCTAGTAGCACTAAAGTCAAATTCAGAAGGTTATTTCTTATTTCTTATTATAGGTCTTTGGTTGGTCTTTACATTTGACCTCAAAAAGAAATGCTTTACTTAGACCTTTCTATTTTTAGTAAACTCTTCATGTGTCTCTATTCCAAACTTAATAAACTAAACAGAATTATTACAAAAGACACAAAAATCAATGCCTCTACTCCTACTTTTTCTCTTCATCGACTAATTCGAACAAATAAGGAAAAAAAAACAAAACACAAAAACAAGACCTATCTAAGAACAACACAATATAGAATTCTTATAGATCTCCGACGATTCTTTAATCAATCATCGGTGCCGGAGGAAGACAAAAAACAAAACTATGAAAAACAACACTCCTACCGAAGATTCAACAAAATGGATGTTAGAGAGTGTAGAGATTGATTCAATGGGTGAAAGTTCGGTTAAACAACCCAACATACCCCTTAACAAGAACGAAGGTGGTCTGAAGAAGGCTGCGTCAAGAGGTGTAGGTTCCATAATCCGAACGTTGAGCGTTTCAAACTGGAGAAAGAGCGGTAATCTTGGGTCTCCGAGCACAAGAAAAAGTGGTAACCTAGGGCCTCCGATCAACCCGGGGCTAGGGAAGAAGACAGGTCCACAAAGAGTGGAGAGAACAACCTCTAGCGCTGCTAGGGGACTTCAAAGCTTAAGGTTTCTTGACCGGACAGTAACCGGACGGGAAAGAGATGCATGGAGATCTATTGAGAACCGGTTTAATCAGTTTTCCGTTGATGGCAAGTTGCCTAAAGAAAAATTCGGTGTTTGCATTGGTAATTAAATGTTATTAATCCAAAAACAATATTTATTTATTTATTTATTAAAAATTATATGTAACGTTGATGGTATATAAATATTACTAGGAATGGGAGATACAATGGAGTTTGCAGGAGAAGTTTATGAAGCATTGGGTCGGAGAAGACAAATAGAGACAGGGAATGGTATTGACAAAGAACAACTTAAGCTGTTTTGGGAAGACATGATCAAGAAAGATCTAGATTGTCGTCTTCAGATCTTTTTCGACATGTAATTTACTTAACTAATCTTATACATTGTCACGTATATATATATTGAAATGATAGGTTAATTACTTCAAACAATATATATATGTTTAGGTGTGACAAGAACGGAGATGGTAAGCTCACGGAAGAGGAAGTGAAAGAGGTTATAGTCTTGAGTGCTGCAGCTAATCGTCTTGGGAATCTTAAAAACAACGCTGCTGCTTACTCATCTTTGATCATGGAAGAACTTGACCCCGATCACAAAGGATACATAGAGGTTCACTTTTATATAATTACTTTATACATTTGGTGTATATATCTATATAGTTATGTTGTGAGTCTTCTGACCATGTCATAGTTTTATATCTAACAGGTGTGGCAGTTAGAAATTTTATTAACAGGAATGGTGACAAACGCTGATACGGATAAATTGAAGAAATCGCAAACGCTGACCCGTGCCATGATCCCAGAGCGGTATAGAACGCCTGTGAGCAAGTACGTTTCAGTTACCGCAGAACTGATGCATGAGAACTGGAAAAAGATATGGGTTCTCGTTTTGTGGCTGATCATTAACATCTATCTATTCATGTGGAAGTACGAAGAATTCACTAGAAACCCTCTTTATAACATCACTGGACGCTGCGTTTGCGCCGCTAAAGGCGCAGCAGAAACTCTTAAATTCAACATGGCTTTGGTTTTAGTCCCAGTTTGTAGAAAAACCCTAACCGTTCTTAGGTCAACGTTTTTGAACCGTGTGGTCCCATTCGACGATAACATTAACTTCCATAAGGTAATTGCGTTTATGATCGCCTTCCATGCCTTGCTCCATACGGCACTACATCTTCTCTGTAACTACCCTAGGTTAAGTTCATGCTCTTACGACGTGTTCTTGAAGTATGGGAGAGCTGCCTTAGGAACCACGCAACCTAGTTATCTAGGGTTAATGATGACATCAGTGTCAATCACAGGACTTTTAATGATTTTCTTCATGGGATTCTCGTTTACACTCGCCATGCATTACTTTAGAAGAAACATAGTGAAATTACCTAAACCATTCAACGTATTAGCTGGGTTTAATGCGTTTTGGTATGCTCATCATTTATTAGTTCTTGCTTATGTTCTTCTCATACTCCATGGTTACATTCTTATCATCGAGAAGCCTTGGTACGAGAAGACGGTAATTAAATTAAACCTATACTTTAATATAATTAGTTTTTGCATTTATTTTACTTTCTTGATAAACTAAAAATTAAAATGCAGACGTGGATGTACGTGGCTGTACCGATGCTGTTCTATGCTAGTGAGAGGCTTTTCTCACGTCTCCTTCAAGAACACAGCCACCGTGTCCACGTTATTAAGGTAACTAATAAAACTCTAATATATTGTCTATATCAAGTGAAAACATGATTTAAATTAAAATAATTTCATTTTAATTTTTTTTATTACAGGCAATAGTATATTCCGGTAATGTTCTTGCACTTTACGTGACCAAACCTCCAGGTTTCAAATATAAAAGTGGCATGTACATGTTTGTCAAGTGTCCCGATCTATCAAAATTCGAATGGTAAAATCTAAATAATAATTAATATATGATTAAGTTAAATCATTAACAGTAATATATTAATTTAATTTACTTTATTATTATATAGGCATCCATTTTCTATCACTTCTGCACCAGGAGATGACTATTTAAGTGTTCACATAAGAGCCTTAGGTGATTGGACAACTGAACTTAGGAGTAGATTCGCTAAGGTCAAAATTTTCACTCTTTATTTTTCCAAGTTATATTTTTGTTATAACCTAAAGTTTAATCTCTTAGTATAAACTATATATATAATATTTTTTTTTATTGTAGACATGCGAGCCCCCTCCTCAAGCAACCGCAAAACCTAAACCAAATAGTCTTATGAGAATGGAGACAAGAGCAGCGGGTATGAATCCTCACATTGAAGAATCACAAGTCTTGTAAGTGACTACTATAAACTAATAAATATCAATTATATTATTTTAGTCATCTAAAAAATACTACAATATATTTATTTTATATTACCTAATTAATAACCTTAAATCCTACAGATTCCCAAAGATTTTCATCAAAGGACCATATGGAGCTCCGGCACAAAACTATCAGAAGTTTGACATCTTGTTACTAGTTGGACTTGGGATTGGTGCAACTCCATTTATAAGCATCTTGAAAGACATGTTAAACCATCTAAAACCAGGGATTCCCAAAAGTGTAAGTAGTATCATGCAACATTTGAGGTTGAATTAAAAAGAACAAAATAAGAATATTGTAAAAATATATATATAGGGACAAACGTTCGAGGGAAGTGTAGGAGGAGAGAGTAGTTTAGGAGGTGATAGTGTTAGTGGTGGAGGTAAGAAGTTTCCACAGAGAGCTTACTTTTTTTGGGTGACTAGAGAACAAGCTTCTTTTGATTGGTTTAAAGGAGTTATGGATGATATTGCTGAGTATGATAAAACCGTAAGTTTCTTTATTCTTTCTACTTTACTATATATATTATTACATAATGAGTTTATGTTTATATTTTTGGCAGCATGTGATAGAAATGCATAACTACTTAACAAGCATGTACGAAGCTGGTGATGCAAGATCTGCTTTAATCGCCATGGTTCAAAAACTTCAACATGCCAAGAATGGTGTTGATATTGTTTCTGAAAGCCGAGTAAGTTTCCATTTTTAATTTAATTACCAAAACCATTATAAGAGTTGCTCACTTTAGATTTTGGTTTAGGAATTAAATATATAATCATTTTTACTGTTAATATCATTAGTGTATTGGTCCACTTATTATACTAAAATGTTTTCAATCTTTAAGGAGTTATAAATCTGTACATAATTTTGTTATATAATATTAAATATTAATATTAATTAATCTCAATTATCCAAAAAAAAAAAAATCAGATACG
>KE157314.1:1029-14764 GCA_000411055.1 Leavenworthia alabamica
CTTTTGATCCATTGTTTTCACCGTTGGCCTCTCCCGTGAATGGCTTTCTTGGGCATCTAAATTCTAGATGTCCAAAATCCTTGCAGAAGTTACACTTTGGTGGAAGCCAAGGGTAGTTTACCTCAATCACAAACTCTGTCCCATCCGCGAAGCCTGAGACTAATCTGCTAGGAAGCTCCTCTAGGAGGTTAACTTCGACTATGACTTTTGCCACCTCGAAAGATTCTTTCCTTGCAGTTTCTGGGTGAATTGACTTTGGACACCCTACGCCGGATGCTATTCTTTGTAGGCTCTGCCTGTTAAACAGTAGATAAGGGACTCCTCTGAATTCCACAACAACTTGTGCTTTGGTGATCGCCGGCTTTTCGGGAGTGAATTCAGGTGACCAAGGAGCGACGAACATAGGATGTCCTGCAATATTCCACAGATTCCTGCTTAGAAGAATTGACCTTGTGTGAGCGTTGTTCACCCTTAGTAGGAACGTTCCAGCCCCAATTCGATGGACAAAGATTCTTGGACCTGACCTTGCCCACAAAGCATTCACAACACCAATAATCCGACCCATCTCAGGTGCTGGTCCATGGAATTGGGCGTAAATGTAATCTCTGAACTCCTCTCTTGCCTCAACTAGATTTTCCTCTGGTATAAGGATGAATGGTACACCCGATTCGTGAGTAGTTGGATTCCCAAGCTTTTCTAGTGGTGCTGGTGGTTGCACTAGACTTGCATAAGTCCGCTTCATGGGAGTTGTGTCCTTCCCGAGGCTAGAGTTAACTTCGATAGAGGCAGATGAAGCTGGATTTGAAGCTTCTCCCGTTTCTAACACAGCCCCTGGTGATGGCCTTTGCGTTTGTCTATTGACATCGACGACCTGAGCAGGAGCTTCAATAGGTTGATGACCCGATGTCGACTCCTCAGGAACAGAGATATTCAAATCAAGCATAGGTTGCGATTTAGAAGCTTGCTTGATTTGCAGACTAACATTTCCGGATTCGGATCCACCACATTTCTTAGTTGACTCCGCGTCTAAGGCATGGTGAGAGACAGATCTGATAAGCGAGCTGGTATGCTCTAGATTTGCTTCCTGGCCTGAGGGATTCTCAAGAGAAGCACTAGTATCGACAGTAGCCAACCCGGAAGGAGGAGGAGAACTGTTTTTAGCAGAGGCGTTGATAGATTTTGCTGCCGCAGTGACTACAGCAAATTTCCCTCCAACCAGTGCATGACCTTTATTTTTCTTACCTTTACCCATTGTGTGTGAGTGGTGGCGCCGGCGAGGTGCCGACCACCAGGATCGAAGCTGTGAAGTGAACCCTAGTAATTGGGGATTTTTCGCACTAGAGAGATGAGAGAACTTTTAAGATTTTATCAAACCTAAAATGCCTCTATTTTCTTATACTAGTACTTGGTGACTTCAGAGTTCAAAGGTCCTCAAAATAAAGGCACATGATGTTGTGTTAACGAAGTTCGTGATGCTGATGAATAGTATTCAAGAATATATTTTGGATTTTGACATGAAAAAATAAAAATTTGGATCTTTCGATAATTGTTAAAAACGCGTTTCTGTAAAAGTTGAATATTAATAGATTTGAAATACTGTGTCCGAAAAAGGCAAAAAACTGGAAAAGAAAAAGATTAAAGAGGCAAATCCAAAAACGGCATAGTTTTGCGTGTAAAGAAGAGACAGATCTGGCATCCAAAGTTTGCATTATCGACCGCGCCATGCGTTACTTTTACCTTTGTCCATTTAATCCTTCACAACAATTTAACGTTATTATAACATATATAGGCCATAAAGGCCTAATTTTGTTCACTCTTAGTGGGCCAATTAAATATTTTATTGGAGGAAAAAGGCATGAACGAGAACAAAGTTTGGATTTGGGTCTTTTTGTAAACAAGTAAAATGTACAGGCTTATTTTGAAATAATTTATAATTTCCGAAAAGAGTAGAACTTGGAATTGGATATAGCAGATACCAAGTGTTTTTTTTTTCCATTGATTTGTAGATTGAATCGTACATAGATGATTTACTTTGTTATAGTATAATGATTGATGAGAGTATTGCTCCTAGAATCTACTCATCTTCACTCTATGCTTTCTCGAGGGAACTCAGTGAAAGATTTTAACTTTATGTGATTTTGTTTGTTTAGTTTTGGAATCCATTCATTTGGAGTTGGCTCTATGTTGGGTGCTTACAGTTGAGAAATATATGTAATGTTAGCTCAATTGCATACACATTGTTATGAAGTTCTTGTATTATCATCAATGGTCAGCATAAAGCTGATACCTTTTTATTATTACTGTTACCTTCTGCTCAGTTCACTACAACAATCTGCTAGTTATGTCTTTTGAACATTTTTTAGGAAGTGGTTTCCCGCAGAGTAATACATTTCCAATGTAAATGGATGGATCTTGAAACTTGAGATCCTTAGGTATCATCCCTTCTAGTTTATTGAATGAAAGGTTCAGCCTTTGTAGTGAAGAGATTGTTGCCAAACTCTCAGGAATGGCTCCACCAAACTTGTTTCTTGATAGATCAAGCGTCTCCAAGTAATTCAATTTTGATATTTTCTCGGGTATTCTTCCTGCCATGGAGTTTCTTGATAGATTCAAGATTCTAAGGTAAGTGATTCCCAATATTTCTACTGGGATTTCTCCTGTTATGTTGTTTCCTGAAAGATTTATGCTATCTATTATGTCTTCATAATCTCGAGTTCTTGTCACAATGAAGACTAGATTCCGGAAGACCTCGGTTCTTTTACCATGCACAATGGCTGTGAGATTGCTGATGCATTTTGGTATAGGACCCGAGATTTTGTTACTTGAGAGATCCAGAATGTGTAGATTTGGGGCGTCACAGAGTTCCTCTGGAATGGGCCCAGTGAAGGAGTTACTTTGCAGACGAAGCATGAACAGAGATGAAAGCTTTCTGAGCCATGAAGGGATCTTCCCAGTCAGCTTGTTTCCACCGAGATCAATGTTCGTAAGGCCAGAGCAATTTTGAAGACTCTCTGGTATTTTACCTTCAAATGCATTTTGGTTCAGAAGCAAGACACTAAGAGAAGGTAACAGACCAAGAGACTCAGGTATTTCGCCTGATATGTTATTCTCAGACACATCAATTCCCCAAAGCATGAATGAACGGTGCCAACATTTTGGGAAACTACCAGAGAAATGGTTCTTCCTTAGAGACAGAATTTGCAAACCGGAGACTTCACATAGAGACGATGGGATTTTGCCAGTGAAGCTGTTGCGAAAGAGGTAGAGTTTCTCCATTCTTGGCATCAAGACATCAATGTTTTGTGGAAGAGAACCTGAGAAGTTGTTCTCATAAAGACGCAGCTCTGTTGCATTTGTTGACCAGAGAGGAAAAGGTCCTTCAAAGTTGTTGGAGCTCAAATCAATAGTGTTTAACTTTGGAAACACAAGCTTTTGAGGTAAGCTACCTTTGATTCTGTTGTTTGCTAGAATCAGATATGTTACCTCTGAAGAGATTCTTGCATACCAACTATCTGGTATTGTATCTGCGATTCCAGTGTTTCTGAGTGTGACAAAGTTGAGTTTGGTTTGTACTTGAAGCCACATTGGAAACGAAGGACCGATCTGGCAGTTCTCGATTTGGATCAGCTCCAGTCTGAAAGGAGGAATCCAGGTATAAGGTAACTTGAAGACAAGAGATCTGTTTGGTTCAGTTGTGAGACGGATGCTTAGCAAGCTTCTGAGATTAACGAAGTGAGACTTTTGAAGAACACCTTCCCATGTATTAGCCATCAAGTTCAGATCCACAAGTTCGGTAAGTTGCCCCAAGCTTTCTGCGATTGACCCGTCCATAGCATTGTAAGAAAGATCGAGTTTCTTCAGTGACACCATGTTTCCTATCGTGGTAGGGATGGAACCTGTGAAAGAATTTGATGAAAGATCCAGAATCTGCAAATTCCTCAATACTCCAAGTGACTCAGGCAATGTCCCAGCTAACTTGTTAGAACTAAGATCGAGATAGACCAAGCTGTTGCCTTTGTTTCTGGAGAAAGCGTCTAAAAACCCATGGATTTGACCGTTGAGTTCGTTTGCTGAAAGATCAAGATACTTGAGTTGAGGAAGATCTCCAAGAACAGATGGAATCTCTCCCTTAAGTCCCAGATTATTAGACAGATCTAGTGTCTCTAGAAGCTTTAAGTTCTTGAACCCAAGAGGAATCGAACCTTGAAGAAAATCCCATCTGAGGAATAGCTTTCTAAGATTGGTGAGACCAAATAGCCAGTTGGGGATTGGAGAATTGAGAGAGTTTTCAGACAAATCAAGAACTTCAAGGAGTTTCAGACTCGCAGGGGAAGACAAGGAGATTGGTAAGTTCTTGAGCTCACTATTGAACAAACGCAACTCCTTTAGCTTCAAGACTCTACTAAAATCATCTAACCAGGTTTCACCAGCACCGCTCAGATTCACATACCCCATATTAAGGTACTTGAGAGAAGAAGATAGACCTGAAAGCCATTTAAGGTTGCTTGCGTGCAAAGCAAATGAACCAGAGTCACTAAACGACTCAGCATAGAGATCAAGAGACTCCAGCTTCGATAATTTCCCAAGAGTCGCTGGAATTTCACCGGAAAACGATGAGGACGATAGATTCAGGTACCTTAAGCTGACGATGTCGCCGATAAACTCGGGGATCTTCAGACCAGCAAAATCATTTGAACTCAAGTCCAGATAGCTCAAGAACTTGAGACTAGCTAAAGAAGGATGTATCGTACCTCGCAAGGAACCTCTTCTATACGCCTCGGAGTTAGTTATTTGATTTGGGTTTCTGAGATCAATCTTGATGACACGACTGGTCCGAGCGTCACAGAGAATACCAGACCAGTTGCAGCAGTCAGGTCCGGACCAAGAAGAGAGTCGACTGGAAATATCCGTTAGTGATGATTTGAAGGTGAGGAGAGCTTCTCGCTCGGTGGATATGCATTTAGGATTAGATGCTGATGATCCTAAATTAGGATTCAGGAGGAATAAGATGAGAAAGGAGATGAAGAAGCTAGGCTTGAGGTCGAGCTTGAGTGTCAGGTCCATACTTGAGCTATGTTTGTTTTGTTTCGTTTCTTGTGTTAAACGTTCAGTTATATATGTTCCAACGCAGACATATTTGACCAGCGTCATATGTATAAATATATACAAACTCAAAAATGTGTATATATACGCGTTTGTCATTAACAGATACGAACACGGTTTAACTGGATCATGAGCCTCAAGTATATAATATTTAGATAAGAATACGGACACGTGTAAGTTAGAAAAATGGCTGGCGCGCAATGACGGTAAGTGCATGAGCCATCATTCACTTCACTCACATGGCTCGTGTGTGGGTTGTGTTGGACGACCACTCGCTGTTTTATTTTATTTTTAATTTTTGATACCGACCACGTGTTAATTTTCGATATAAATGGATCTTGTGTCAGCGAAGCATTGACAAAACAAACGGGTTTTAGGCCCATTGAAATATTGGGCCCATTGAATTAAGCAAACACAATACCCTTTGAAAATTGGGCTTCGTAGGCCCATTNGCCCATTAATTGGATGTCTTTATAAAAGTACCCATAAGTATATAATTTAAATTTGTCGCGTTAATTATTTTATTATTGGTAACATAATTAATTAGAAAGATAAATAACCAATCATCAGAAAACATTCGAAACAGTAGTTGGAGAGTCATGGTAACTTCGTTGACTCTGTCAACTCGTCTTCTCTTCGTATACATAAAACTTCAGCTATGGAAATATCGAAAGCATAGTTGAAACCCAAATTGTTTTTTTTTGTTGATAAGAATGTCTCCGAGCAATAAAGGAGCCGTCTTGACTATAATTCTAGCGTTGACCATGGTGGTGGTGGTCAACGGAGGTTCAGCTAGATATTTTGTAGAGAAGAGCAGCTTGACGGTTCTTAACTCCTGGGAAATGGGTTCTAAGCACGACGCAGCCATAGCTAATTTTGGCTTACCAAAATACGGTGGTTTCATGATCGGCTCCGTTGTCTACGCAGGCAAAGACTCTTACGGATGTGACTCCTTCAACAAAACCTTCAATTCCAAGTCTTCTTATCCGACAATCCTCCTCATTGATCGTGGAGGTAGTAATATTAAAGTGGCCATTTCTTGTCATAATAAGACTTGTTAGTTGATAGTTAGACAAGTTATGTTCTGTAAGACTGTAATTCACATTTGAGACTTCACCAAGAATCCTGATGAAATTTTGCAAATTTTTGTGTGTGATTGAAGTAATTTGGATGGTAAAATATGTGAGGTTAATGTGAATCCAACTCTATCTTCGTTTTTTTTTCTTTTTTAGTTTGTAGCTTTGCTTTAAAGATATGGAATGGGCAACAATCCGGCGTAGCAGCTGTTCTTGTAGCAGATAACATTGTTGAGCCATTGATAACAATGGATTCACCATCTCAAGATGAATATCCTGACTTTATAGAAAAAATCAATATCCCATCGGCTTTGATCCTTAGTTCTTTTGGTGATAACCTCAAGAAAGCTTTTAAAAGAGGGGAGGAGATCATCTTGAAGATAGACTGGAGTGAGTCTATACCAAACCCTGATGAGAGAGTTGAGTATGAGCTATGGGCTAACACTATTGATGAATGTGGTGTACACTGTGATAAACAGATGGATTTTATAAAGAGTTTCAAAGGAATGGCTCAGATTCTCGAAAAAGGCGGGTATACTTTGTTCCAACCTCATTACATTTCTTGGTTTTGTCCTAAAGAGCTTCTATTTAGTAAGCATTGTAAGACTCAATGTATAAACAAAGGAAGGTACTGTGCTCCTGACCCTAAACAAGACTTTGAAGATGGATATAAAGGGAAAGATGTTGTTTATGAGAATCTAAGACAGTTATGTGTTCATAGAGTAGCTAAAGAGTTGAATACTTCTTGGATCTGGTGGGACTATGTGACAGATTTTAACATCAGGTGTTCTATGAAGGAGAAGAAATACAACAAAGAATGCGCAGAGATTATTGTGGAATCTCTTGGTAACAAAAAGGCCTTTTGCTTTCCCAATACATATCACTATCTTCTTACATATCTTTCTTTAACAGTTTTCATGGTCTTTTTCTTAGGGTTGTCTCTTGAGAAGATCAAGAAATGCATTGGTGATCCTGATGCTGATGTAGAGAATAAAGTTCTAAAAGCCGAGCAAGCTTTTCAGGTTCGTTCTTTCTTCAAATTCACCGAGCCATGTTTATTCTTTTTTCTTTGATGACATTAAGTATACAGTTAGGCCTAGAGAATCGTGGAGTTATCACAATCTTTCCAACAATGATCATCAACAATGCTCAATATCGCGGTAAGTTCTTCCTTCTCTTCCATCATCACAAGATTTAAGAATCTTAAATCTGTCACATAATCAGGTAAACTAGAGAAAACCGCAGTGTTGAAGGCTATATGTTCTGGATTCAAGGAGACAACTGAACCTTCAATATGTTTAAATCCAGGTCAAGTCATTTTAAGATAGTCATATTCTCTGAAGAAATACTAAAAATGTTTCTTGATCAATTATAGATATAGAGACAAATGAATGTCTTGATGAAGCAAATGGAGGATGTTGGCAAGACAAAGCATCTAATGTAACAGCTTGTAAGGACACATATAAGGGAAGAGTATGTGAGTGTCCAGTTGTTAATGGTGTTCAATATAAAGGAGATGGTTATACCTTCTGTAAACGTATGTTCTTCTCATATAATCTCATTGTATATTTTTGTTCACTGGTCTTAAAAATTCCTTAGTTTTTTACCTCTTACAGCTTATGGACCTGCGAGATGTTCAATGAACAATGGTGGTTGCTGGTCTGAAACCAGAGAGAATCTAACTTTCTCTGCTTGTCCAGTTAAGTGACTTCTACTGTTTTATTTCTTCCACTTTCTTGGAACTTTTTTTCTTACTTTTTTATCGATGTAGAACTCAGAGACATTAGGATGTTATTGCCCTCTAGGCTTCAATGGAGATGGTTTGAAATGTGAAGGTGAAAAATGTTTTAACAATTTGAAATCGTAGAATCATGAAGTTGTCTCTTACCAAATCTCCATTTCTTGATAACTAGACATTGATGAATGCAAAGAGCAATTAGCTTGTCAATGTGATGAATGCAAATGCAAGAACACATGGGGAAGTTATGAATGCAAATGTTCTAACAATAGTCTTTATATGAAAGAACAAGACACTTGTATTGGTATGACTTATTAGAGATATTATTAGAACATATGTCAAAACGTTTACTACATCCACACTGTTTTGCACAGAGAGAAGAAATGGATCAAGAAGTAGATGGTTGTTTACAATTGCGGGTCTAGCCGCCATCGCCATTGCAGGAGTGTCTATAGCTGCTTATATATTCTACAAGTATCATCTTCAGGTAATGTTACTTTCTTACTTGTGAGTTCTTTTATGCTAATCATTAATCAAACTCTAATTGTGTCTTTTTATCTTTACATAAACTACAATGCAGTCTTACATGGATTCAGAGATAAAATGTATTATGTCTCAGTACATTCCACTCGATAGTCATAACATTTAACGAAGATTCTAAGCAAGTAACAACTCTGGCTTGTTTTAAATGGAGACAGGTGAATCTTGTTTGTAATATAGGGGTCTTTTTGTCAAGAATCAAAATATTGAGTTGTTAATGTAATGTTGTAAAAGTTAGATCAGAAATAAAAATTAAAAATTAATGCTTTCATTGAGAGTTGAACTCAAGACCTCCCGCTTACTAAACGGGTGCTCTAACCAACTGAGCTATGAAAGCTTTCGTGTTCATTAATTTTTCTGACACTTGTTAACGAACTCATTTACAGATTCGAACCTTGACATTTAAAGTCAAATTTAATTTCTTCGTCACAATTTAACTTTAGATTCAGGGTTTTAGATTTTCTCGTGAAATCGAATTTGATCAGTGAGAGAGAGAGAGAGAGGAGATAATATATGGGTGCTCAGAAGAAAGGCGGCGGCGCTAGGGTTTCAGAAGATGCGGAGGATCAGACTCGTCAACGATTACAAGCCATTCTCTTAGCAGACAGCTTCGCTACGAAATTTCGTCCTGTAACCCTAGAACGACCAAAGGTACTATTGCCATTAGTAAATGTACCGATGATTGATTATACATTGGCATGGCTCGAATTTGCTGGGATAGAGGAAGTTTTCGTCTTCTGCTGTGCTCATTCAACGCAGGTTATCGAATATCTGGAGAATTCCGAGTGGCACTCACATCCAAATTTGGTAGTGAAAACTATTGAATCTCACAAATCAATCAGTGCTGGTGATGCTTTGCGTTACATGTATGAACAGCAAACAGAGACATCTCAGATTTTGGGTGATTTCGTTCTTGTTAGTGGAGATACTGTGAGTAATATGCCACTAGCTGATTTGATTCAACAACATAGAGATAGGAAGAAGAAAGATGAGAAAGCTATCATGACTATGGTTATTAAAAAGTCTAAATCTTCCTCAGTAACGCATCAGTCAAGATTAGGAACGGATCAGCTCTTCATTGCTATTGATCCTTTAACAAAGCAGCTTCTTCACTACGAAGAGGATAAAGTTGATATTGCAAGAGGATCAGTTTGCTTAGAGAAGTCGTTGTTGGATTCTAATCCATCTGTTTTACTATTCAACGATATGCAGGATTGCTACATTGATATATGTTCTCCTGAGGTGCTTAGTCTCTTTGAGGATAACTTTGATTATCAGCATCTTCGTCGTCATTTTGTTAAAGGTGTGCTTGTTGATGATATTATGGGTTACAAGATTTTCACTCATGAGATTCACTCAAGCTATGCTGCTGGGATCGATAATTTCCGAAGCTATGACACAGTTAGCAAAGATATAATCCAGAGGTGGACGTACCCATATGTACCTGATATAAATTTCAGTGGCAATCGCCCTCTTAAGCTCGGGAGACAAGGAATATACAAGGCTTGTGATGCGGTTCTATCACGATCTGCTGATGTTGGAGCTTCCACTGTCATTGGATATGGCACTAAAATTGGTAATGGGGATAAAATCTTGAACTCGGTTATTGGGAATGGTTGTTCTATTGGATCAAATGTGGTGATAGAAGGTTCATACATATGGAACAATGTTACTATTGAAGATGGGTGTGAGATAAGGAACGCTATAGTCTGTGATGGTGTGAAAATCAGAGCAGGGGCTGTTCTGGAGCCTGGTGTTGTATTGTCTTTCAATGTTGTAGTTGGGCGGGACTTTGTCGTACCTGCATATTCAAAAGTTTCCCTACTTCAACAGCCAACTACAGAAGACAGCGATGAAGAGCTGGAATATGCTGATAGTAGCAGCAGGACTGCAGATCCTTTGTCAGGCGTAAATTTGCAAATGGAGTCCAAAGCATCTGACCTTGGTCCTGATGGAGCAGGTTACATATGGGAAGTATGTGAGGGGGCTCATGATGAGGAGTGGAAGCATTCTGTTGCACCAATCCCCAAGGATAAACTTGAAGAGATTACTCAGGCTATAGACGATGATGACATAGAGGATGAAAGTGTTCTCCCGCCTTCAGGAGATTTGA
Organism: Leavenworthia alabamica; assembly: GCA_000411055.1. Lineage (NCBI taxonomy): Eukaryota > Viridiplantae > Streptophyta > Magnoliopsida > Brassicales > Brassicaceae > Leavenworthia > Leavenworthia alabamica. The sequence goes on from KE157314.1 coordinate 11,600, forward strand.
AATCTGATGCTGATAGTATTAACACTGATGTGAATGATCCCAATGATGACTATTATTACTTTGAGAAAGAGGTTGAAGGTACATTTATAAGGGCAGTTGAAGAAAATATCAAAGTGGATCTTGTAACTTTGGAGATTAACTCGCTTCGGTTGTCGTTCAACATGGAATCAGCAGATTGTGCTGGAGCAGTATTCTACTCAATGATGAAACAAGCTGTTGATACTCCACATAACTCTGCTAGTGAATTATATGAAAACGCTGCGAGTATCATGGGGAAATGGAAGGAACTTATTGGGTTTTATGTGAAGAAAATTGATGAACAGATAGAAGTGATAATGAAATTTGAAGAGATGTGTCAGGAATCTCATAAGGAGTTAGGAGCTTTGTTTACACAAGTTCTGCATTTTCTATATGACAAAGATGTGTTGCTAGAAGATGCGATTTTGAGATGGGCGGAAGAGAAAGCAGGTGCGGATGAAGCTGACAAAGTTTATCTGAAACAATGTGAGCCATTCATACAGTGGCTCAAGGAAGCATCTGAGGAGGAAGATGAAGATGATGAAGAAGAAGGCTAAAATGGTAAAACTGAGTTTGATTGATCATTTACTTTTAAGAGAGATTCGTTTTTTGGTTTGGGGTCATATGAACAATCTTATTTTGTATGGCTTTTTCTGTTGTTTAATGAGATAGTTTTTCATCCATCGAGTTTGCACATGTATGCCTTGACATATATTTTGAGTCTTTGGATTAAATATTTCTCTTGTCTATCTTTTTCCCACTTAAAATAATCAATATGTAATCTTTAGAGAATAAATTGAAAATAATATTGTTCTAAAACTGTTATTTATTTAAAACTTGATTAAAGGAAGCACTATCATTGATGAAATATCTTACATTTCTTGCCTATATTCTTTTGGATCAACAAGACATTGTGGAGACAAGTATTCACATGATTTAAGGACATAACTTTGTTTTTTTGTTTCCTTATATAAATTGCGTTATAACAGGTGTTGCAGTTACAGGATGTTCTCAGTCATGTGATATCTCTTACAAATTAATCAACGAACACCGCACCGTTCGTTATGGAAATTGGAATTATGTGAACCCGAAACACAACAGACGACATTGCGCGTCGTTTTAGAATTTTATTAATAAATACCGTGCCGTTCGTTATGGTGTAAAACGACATTATGTGAGCCCGGAACACATGAGAACTAGAGATAGTAAATCTATGGAGCTCCAATAACGAATGCAATGAGATTAAACGAGAATTTTCCAGGTTCTTCTCTCTCTTTTCAGCTCTCAACATCTTCCAGTTCGAATTTGGAATAACTCAAAGTTTCGATTTTAAATTTTACCTTCGATTCTATCAAATCTCGTTGCTTTGCTTAGAGCCCAGTTGATTGTGGTGAATTAAATTAGGGGTAATTATGCAGTCGGATCCGAGAATTTCGATGAACAAGAATCTCGCCGGAGACTCAATTCCGAGACCAAAATGGAGAAAAGTAGCTTACGGAGGAATGCAAATCGGATACGACGACAACTACACCGACGAATCATTCCTTGAAGAAATGGTAATGAACGCCAACGTAGTTAGACGTGACTTGCTCAAGGTGATGAAAGACTCTGTTTCTATCTCTCAATACCTCTGCATCGTTGCTCTTGTAGTCTTGGTTTGGTTTCACACTCTTGAATCATCATTAGATGAAAACTCGCTTTTGCTACTTGATCTCTCACTCTTAGCCTCTGGATTCTTAATTCTCCTCTTAACCGAAGAAAAAATGTTATCTTTGAGTCTTCTCTTTCGTTACATCCTCAACATCTCCTTCTTCACTACAGGACTCTACGTTTTAGCTCCGATTTATCAGACTCTAACACGATCCATCAGCTCTGATTCGATTTGGGCAGTTACAGTTTCACTCCTATTGCTTCATCTCTTCTTGCATGATTACTCTGGCTCCACCATTAGAGCTCCAGGTGCATTGAAGAACCCCAACTTAACTAGCTGTATATCTCTTAATGCTTCAGTTGTTGCATCAGTCTTTGTTGCTTCACGTCTTCCTTCAAGGCTCCATGTCTTTGCTGTGATGCTTTTCTCACTTCTAGTCTTCCTCTTTGCTCCTCTTGTTACTTACTGCATCAAGAAATTCTCATTTGGGTTACATCTTCTCTTCTCCTTTGCTCTAATGGGTTTGACTCTCTACTCTATTTATGCTTTACATATACTTTTCTTCCTTGTTTTTCTTCTTCTGCTGCTTCTTGTCAATGTTGTTTGCCCTTATTGGCTTATTAAGATGCAAGAGTTTAAGTTTGAGATTAATGGTCCTTGGGATGAAGCCAAGCTTTGTTTTGACATTACAGATTAACTGATAATTTTTTTGTTTAGTCTTGCTTTGTATCAATGATGAATATTTTTAAGGAAATATAGATTAAATGATATCAAACATATATTGTAACACAAACACATTCAAAATTTGCTTGCTCACAGTCGCTCATCTGTCTGAAATGACCGTTGGACCAACTTGGTCGACCACATCTCCGCCACAACCAGAGAAAGGGAAGGTCATCGAATGCACTCGCCGATGATTGTACGAGAAGATGCTACTCTCGTTTCCAGCACTTCTGCTTCTGTAACCGCGACGCGAGCTCCTCACCTGAGTTGATGTCACGTCCACATTGTCTACGGTCTTGTTCGTCAGTTGCCTTTGGACATCGTCTTGTAACCGGAGCGTAAACCGACCAACATTATCTACCGGTTGAATTACAAAATGTCCGGTCGAGTGCGATCTAGGAAGTGATATCTCGGCGACTGGATAATGGGGCAATCTCGTTGACATTGACCGATACTCTCTGTTTCTATTGGTCCACGTCATATTCTCGAACAATTGCGCATCTGCATATTCTATAAGATCCGAGTCTAGAATCAAGTCACTCCACTCACCCGGTTGGGATAAAAGATCCATTCGACAAAGCGGACACGTGGAATGATCAGAGAGCCAAACGCTCACGCAATCAGCATGAAACACGTGACAACAATTCGGCATTAAACGCAGCGTTTCATCGTCTTCGAACTCAGAAAGACACACCGCACACGCGACCGCACCTTTGCCGATCCTCTGCTCCTTCACCTCCGAGTAGAGAAACGTCGGGAATGATTCGATGATA
>KE157314.1:15432-33059 GCA_000411055.1 Leavenworthia alabamica
CATCTGCGTCAAGGCCACGCGCCCTATTCCTCATGATCCTTACCACGCGTGCTTCTGCATCGGCGTCGGTTGTTCCAAAAACGGAAGGCCGCGAGTAATACTGCGCGTTGTTTCGACGGCAAAAGATAGAACCAAAGACCATGACGAAAATCACGACGAACATAACCGTGATCACTGTAACAACCGGGTCGTTGGCTTTCGCTTCGGGTCCGGGTGGTGTGGACTGACTAGATCCATATTGTATAGACTGTAACAAAAGCAAGAGAAGTAGCAAGCGTGGGATCCAACGGCTGAGGTTTCTGTGAAGGATGGCCATAAGATTATCATCGTATGTAAGTGGAAGAGAAAGGTTCAGTTGTGTAAATATATGGTGTAAAGAGAGAGTCAACGACTGGTTTATGAATTCCACGGAGGTGTAAGAGTCGTCGCGTTACTGTGGATCATAGCACTTTGGTTAATATTTTAAATTATTATTATAGGGAATTTGTTTGTGTTGATTTGTTCACAGTTTGACTTTGAAGAAGTCTAGTGTGTCTTTTAGTACTTTTACAGCTAGGACAGAACACCACTTCTAACACATCAAACATTTCACTGTACAAAATTAGTGGTGATCATCTAAATCTCAAGAGAGATTTAAAGTCTTTTTTTAAATGGCTTTAAGAAATTAATGGTTTATTTACATCTTATCTTATCGTAACACCGACAAGCTTGCAAGCAACTCGTGACGATGGATGATGAACATAAAAAGCAAAGAGGATGTCCGAGAAAGAATGTGATTCTATGATGTTTGGTTTTGCTATTTCTTTAAACGTTTGGTTAATATAATTGGTTATGCAACAATTTGTGTAACGATGTTTAGTATTCGATAAAAAATAAACTTTTTAAAATCTATAATGGTAACAATGTGAATAAAATAAAATGGCGAATGAATAAATAAATACACACATATCTTGTAAAAGTATCCTACTAAATACTGTAAGAAGCAATCTTGTCTGTATGACGATATGGTTAATGGTTTTTTAAATTAATTTTTATGAATAATTTGATTTTAATATTCAACAAAAGAAAGAAAGAAAAAAAGTCTTATGTTATTTTTATCAAGAAGCAATCATGCATGACATTATGTTTAATGATTTCTAAATCTTATTTTAAAAAGAAGTTGATGTTAAATTTTAAAATTTATGAAAAAACAAACTGAATACAGATAAGTTCAAATTGAAAGATAAAACTTTTTTTAAATGAAAATAAATATAAACTCTAATTTTCTTTTTTCAATTTTCAAAATTCTTTATATATAACAAAGAACAAGAAATAAGTACTCAGCCTACTGGTAAAAATCAAATCAGACAAAAATGGTAATATATAAGCGTATCAGTTGCATTTGTTTATTAGACCAACGACAATACAATCTGCATTCTGTCATATCATAACTTTGCCTTCTTGACTCGTAGAGCATACGCTCTTAAGTCCAACACCGAATGCGTTGGATCACTTAGTTATTTTGGTTAACCAATCTTAAACCAAAACCAAGTAGTCTTAATACCTCTCCGGTATGCACAAGGAATTTCAAATAGCCACCAATTCATTCTGTTTCCCAAGTCAATTTCTTGTTCCTCCTCATTTTGTTGCCAAGATTGGGATATTATAGAACCAGATTCTTCGAACTGAGGATGAGACTTATCTCCAACAACAAAAACATACGTTTGATCCCCCAATCTTAATCCAACAGCAACCCGGCTATTTCTTTAAGCCTAGTTTCTTCATTTTCATTCTGATCTCTGCAGCTTTCTTCCTTTCCTCACTTGTCGGTGTATATATTAGTCCCGACATCATCCGACCCTGTTTCTAAAACCTTCTTCACCACTTCCTTATCAATACTCACTTCACCATGAACATTACAAGTGAATAAAAGTGCTCCATAGATGGAACTTGATGGCTTAGCCTCCACACGGTTTATGGCCAGCCCAATCACAGAGATCAATGATATTAAATCCCTTATGCTTACCAGCCCATCATCAAAAATGTTCCTGACAGCAATCAGTTCACCAATATGTAACTTGATACTGGAATCGGATTTGGGTTCTTACAGAAATGACTAAGGCCCAGGTTGGGCCCATCATTTTTTTCCTCAGCTCTCCTTCCCCACGAAAAACAAAGAAAATCATAAAGCTTTTTCTTCTTAAGACCAAAACCAGATCTGATTAACACTAAATAGTAAATATCTACTTGCGATTTCTCCGACGAATCCTCCTGCTACTCCAAGCCTTGAAGCTTTTTCTTCAATTTAAGCCTCAAACTGAAGCATCAACCATGTCTCTACCGTGAGTCCGTGACTTCTCCGCCACCACCGTTCAACCCAACGCTAACCCAAAACCAAACACCTGCTCTGTCCTCTTCCTTGACAGCGAAAACAGTTGCTGATTTGATTTCAACCGGAGCCTCTGACTTTTCCTGCGAGTTCTCTTGCCGTCTTCATTCTCAGGTGACTGGCGAAGCTCTCAATTCTCTCCACTGAAACCGCCATGCCTTAAAGCTTCTCAGTGATCGTGAAAGTTTCTGATGCTTTTTCTTCCTCAACCCAGAAAATTTGCATCTCCTGCAACTCCTATTTAATCTCAGGTACCATTGATTCTCACTTCATCCCTTTTTTTGGTGACAAATCAAACTTGCAGCTTTTGAAGCTTTATGTCTTGAATTACACTCTCTAAAGTCTCTTTTGCTGAGATTACAAAACTTAACCTTGATTTTTCATCTTGTAGCTTCTCTAAACAATCATATGTGTCTCCTTACACAATGAATTCATCTTGAATTTGGTTCTTGAATTCATCTGTTATGTTTCTCCCTGAAACAAGTAAATTCATCTTTTCAACTTTATGAATTCTTCTTGCAGCTCCACCTTCAACACAAATTATTTTGATCCTTTTCCCACTAGATACTCCACCTGAAGCTTGAATTTTCTCTTCCACAGCTTCAAAACTCCACATTTATTAGATAAAATATCTAATTTTCTATTATTGGTGTCAGTCAGGTCAGTTTGACTTACACCTGTAATTCACCTGCAATAATTTCCAAAAGCTTTACTTGTTTATTTCCCCTAAATTACGTTATTAGTAAGAGTATATTTGTTTATATACGATCAGAGTGGTAAATAATACAAAGACTAACTACGGAGATGACGTAAATATCAATGATATTTTAATTAATTACATTAGCATAAAACTATATAATATATTTTTATTTTTATTTTATTGGCGCACACAATATTAATTAATTCCTAGAGAATATATACAATTTTCCGATGTCGTCGAAATTAGAAGAGAGAGATTAAGGAAGGACTTGTCTTCTTCGTCTCCTACTCATAGATCGTCAAACGGAAGACGCCTCACAATCTCTATAGCCGCCGCCTTTTCCATGTATAAGCCTTTCCTCTTCTTCTCTCTTACCCTCGCCTTACTTAAGGTTCCTGCTTGAATTTTGATATTTACTGTGGAAAATCTCTGGATCCGCTTGAATTTGGGTAAATGAAACTCAGAAGTCAGATCTTGGATTATTAAGTGGTTTTGATACTTGATCGGGTTTTGTTTTTGGTTGGCTCGAAGTTTTAGCTTAGTTTGAGGTTTGTAATTGTAGGCTGAAATTTTCATGGACTCAAATTATTTTGGATTCATTTGTTTGTTTCTACATATTGATCTGGTGTTTTTTTTTTCCTGAAAGTGTTTGCTGCTTTACTAAATTACGCTTCTTCCTTTTCAGGTACCACAATGAGAGTTTGAGTTGTTAATTTTAGAAATCTCTAAATCGTATTCTGCATCCAAAGTTAGATATTTTACCAAGAATACTTATGCAAAGATTTGATTTGGGCCATGAACGCCTCCAAACGTCTGCTGCGAGGGAGCTGATAAACTAGATGATTAGACACCTTGTCAAAGATAACATGGATCAAGCAAAGGGTTATCAACATGTTCGGTATACTGCACATGACCCTAGAGATGAGGGGCTTGGTTCCATAAATCAAAGCTTTTCCCATGATTCTTCAACTAATGTTAACTCTATTGTACGACCTCCAGATTATGGTACTGGGGCCCCTGCTCGGCCAGTGCTCAACTACTCAATACAGACGGGTGAAGAATTTGCTTTCGAGTTTATGAGAGATAGGGTCATTATGAAACCGCAATTCATCCCAAATGTGTATGGTGAGCCCAGTGGTATGCCTGTTTCTGTTAACTTAAGTGCTATTGGAATGGTTCATCCGATGTCAGAGAGTGGCTCTATGGCTACAATGCTTAACAATGAGGAAAAACGTCATACCTTTGGGCAAGAGAGGAAACCCCCTTCTAGAATTGAAGATAAGACCTATCATGAGCTGGTCCAGTCAGCCCCAGTCATCTCTTCGAGAAATGATACTGGTCGAAGGCTTCATAGTTTGGTTTCTTCTAGAGCTTCTGATAGCTCTTTGAACCAGGCAAAGTTCTTGTGTAGTTTTGGTGGTAAAATTATACCCCGCCCCAGAGATCAGAAACTTAGATATGTAGGTGGTGAAACACGTATCATACGGATTAGTAAGACTATTTCTTTTCAAGAACTCATGCATAAAATGACAGAAATGTTCCCTGAAGCACGTACCATAAAATATCAGCTGCCTGGCGAGGATCTCGATGCCCTAGTCTCTGTAGCTTCCGATGAGGATTTACAAAACATGATGGAGGAATGTATTGTGTTTGGTAATGGAGGATCTGAGAAGCCCAGGATGTTCTTGTTTTCAAGCAGTGATATAGAGGAAGCTCAGTTTGTTATGGAAGCTGCAGAGGGTGATTCTGAGGTTCAGTATGTTGTTGCTGTCAATGGAGTGGATCTAAGTTCACGAAAAACTTCCCTTGGAACAAATGCGCTCGGTAACAATTTGGATGAGCAACTTCACAGGAATATTGATATCAGTCGGGCTGCCACAGAACCAACAATAGCTTCGGTTGCTCCCTTGGCAGATAACGAATCTTTATCAGTGAGCCAAACTTCTCAACCTGTAACTGGAAATGAGCCATTTTCACAGCCTTATCTAGGACAGCAATTGCAGTTCACTGGACCTGGTAACCACCAAGTTTACACATCAGCTCACCTGGCAAGCATAGGATACATAGATGAGAAGGGGCCTGCTCCTTTGAATGTTCAGCCACAACCTCGTTGTATACCTTATTCCATGAATCCTGAAACACCTCTTGAAATTCTGGTGCCTCACTATCCACAAAAACCTGAGCAAGGAGTTTTGCGTGAGGAACAGGTCTTTCATATACAAGATTCAGAAGCTTCATTAAAAGAGGCCAAAATGAGAAGAGATGGCTCATTTCAAAAGATAAATGATCCTGATAATGTATCTACTGTCGAGAGCAATCTTTCGGCTAAGGAGCCACAGATGAGGAGAGAATCCTCAACCCCAAGGGTCAGTGAGTACTCTGTTTCCTCTATGCCTGTTGATTTGATAGCCCCAGTTCAACTCATGAAGGAAGAAGCTCCAGTTGCCACACAAATATCGAGTTCCATACCAGATCTAAGTTCTTCAGTTCTTCCAGAGAAAAGTCTAAGAAAATCCCAGGACCATGTTGAAAACAATCTGTCAGCCAAGGAGCCAAAGATGATGAAAGAACACTCTATCACAAGGGTCAATGAGTATTCTGTTTCTTCTGTATCTAGTGATTCTATGGTTCGAGATCACGCCCTTAAGGAAGAAACTCCTATTTCCATGAAAATATCCAACTCAACACCAGATCCAAAATCCTTCGTTTATCCAGAGAAAAGTCTTGGAACATCCCAGGATTATGTTCCGAAAACGAGTTCCTCAGATACAGCAAGGGAAGGCGTGAAAAAAGATCAGGATGATCAATTTTGTCTGCCTGAAGGATTCTCAGCATCTGTACATGCTCCTTCAGACGGTGATTCATCTATTCTGAGAAATGTCGACCAGCCTGTGATTCATCAAAGGGTTTTTCATTCTGAACGCGCTCGACGAGATACAGCAGAAACTAACCGTTTGTCTAAATCTGGTGATTCCCTTGGTTCTCAATTTGTAATGGCTCAAACAGCTTCAGAAGCATTCCTGCCAATCAGTGAATCATCTGAAACTTTTCCTGAAGCAAATATGGAGTCCCAGAATGTTCATTCAACTGCACCAGTAAGACCAGCTCCTGAAAGCATCTGGACAGCTGAGGGTAGTATGCCACATTCTGAAGAAAGAAACTTGGAGTCTAAAGCCTTAGAGCCTAAAGCCTTGGAGCATGCAAGTCAGAAAGAGACTTCAGTCAAGGCTGTTCCGCAAGGAGACATTGAGAAAGGGGATATAGTTGTTGATATAAATGATAGGTTTCCTCGTGATTTTCTTGCTGATATATTGAGAGCGAAAGAGTCTCTGAACTTTCCTGGATTAACGCCATTGCATGCTGATGGAGCAGGAGTGAGTTTAAATATTCAGAATGATGACCCTAAAACTTGGTCGTATTTTCGAAATTTGGCGCCGGATGAGTTTGAGAGGAAGGATCTATCTCTTATGGATCAGGACCACCCGGGATTTCCCACTTCCCTGACTAACACCAATGGAGTTCCTATTGATTATAGCTACCCACCATTGCAGTCTGAGAAAGTTGCTTCAAGTCAGATAAATCCACAAATCCACTTTGATGGAAACATCCAGCCGGTTGTCTCTACCAGTACCATAGCTGATTTGAACACAGTAGAAACACAAGAAGAATACAGTCAGTCACAGATCAAAGGTGCTGAAAGCACGGATGCAACTGTGGTAAGCTTGTTATTTCAACCTAAATTTGGAAAATCTAATAAAGTTTCACTACTGGCAAACAACATGTTTCAACTGATATTTTGCAAATTTCTGTAAACTTGGATATGTAGAATACTGGAGTTCCTCTTATCGACTTTATGGAGGCAGATAGTGGCATGAGGTCTCTGCAGGTATGCATTTGGCAGCGTATATCTTAACATGTTTACAAATGGTTGCATTTGCCCTCTTTTTTTAGTCAGATACTATGTAACGGTTGAGCAACCACCTTTAATAACTGAACAGCATCACACCAAAAGGCCTGAATATTTTTTTCGTGGTTTTAAAAGATGGTTTTCGTGCAATGAAGTATTACTCTTCAATACAGACCCAAAGTACCAGAAATTTTTTTACATTCTGTCAACATAGTTTTGACTTTCCAGAACAACCTTTAGCTGTCGCTTGTTTTTGGTACTTGTAGAATAGGATCTTCTTAAAGATTAGAGTAGTCCGTCACCCCATTGCAGTTGAAATCATTGGAACTTTAGAAATCTATTGTCAACATTGCTTCTGGTTTTCTTACTGATGGAGAAATAATGAAAGGATTGTGTATCCATTTTGTTTCTGTTTCAGGTCATTAAAAATGACGACTTGGAAGAACTGAAGGAATTAGGTTCTGGTACCTTTGGAACTGTTTATCATGGAAAATGGAGGGGTACAGATGTGGCTATCAAGCGAATAAAGAGGAGCTGTTTTATTGGTCGTTCATCTGAACAGGAGAGATTGGTGAGCTTTCTTTCGTAAGTAGTTGGGGTATCTGAGATTTATATTATTTGTTTGGTTTAGGATAATAAATAAAGTGCTGCAAGAAGACACTACTACTGTCTGACTTCAGAACTGAGCTTTGCCTTGTCCATTTTTCTTTTGCCTAAATCCGTTATCAGATGCTTGTTATGATCAAGAAGTTGGCTTTCCCTCTACAATCTTGATTTTTCCTTAAGTGCAGAAACATGATTCTTACTTTGGAGTGAGTTGAATTAGTTTAATTGGTTTTCAGTTTCACCAACAATTGATTGAAATTTTCAGACCTCAGAGTTCTGGCATGAAGCTGAAATCCTTTCCAAGCTTCATCATCCCAATGTCATGGCATTTTACGGTGTAGTGAAAGATGGACCAGGCGGAACTTTAGCTACAGTTACAGAGTACATGGTCAATGGATCGCTTAGACATGTTCTACTTAGCAACAGGTAATTATTTAATACAACTCGTCAGAATCCTTGCTTCCTCATGACTGCCTTACTCTAATACCAATTCAAATTTGGTGAATGCAGGCACCTTGATCGACGTAAGCGACTTATCATTGCAATGGATGCAGCTTTTGGGATGGAATATTTGCACTCAAAGAGCATAGTGCATTTCGATTTGAAGTGTGACAACTTGCTTGTCAACTTAAAGGATCCCGCCCGTCCCATATGCAAGGTGACTTTCGAGAACAGTTTAAGAACAGAATGAAACAACATTTTCATATTATTTTGATTATTGACAAAGAGATACTGTTTTATCTTATGCAGGTTGGTGATTTTGGTCTGTCAAAGATAAAAAGAAACACTTTGGTCACTGGCGGTGTAAGGGGAACCCTTCCTTGGATGGCTCCCGAGCTACTTAGTGGCAGCAGCAGCAAAGTTTCTGAAAAGGTACAAGTCCATAATATTCTTGTGAAAGTAAATGAAGTCCAACGTTGTCAAATTAATTGCTGGAAGATGAAAACCAAATGTAGTTTAATGATTTTGCAAGTAAATTTTTTTGTCCGTGGATACTTCATTTACACATAGGTTGATGTGTTCTCTTTCGGAATTGTCTTGTGGGAAATTCTTACCGGTGAGGAACCCTACGCCAATATGCATTACGGCGCAATAATTGGTAACTTACTCTTTATCTTTATTCATTCACTCTCTGATCACTCTTTATCCTACTTTACCATATCGGAAGTCGCAATCAAGCTCATCTATTTTTGGTAGTCTAAATCCCTTACCCATTGTTACATAAAAATTGTAGGAGGCATAGTAAACAATACACTTAGACCAGCTGTGCCAAACTACTGTGACCCGGAATGGAGGATGCTCATGGAGCAGTGTTGGGCTCCTGACCCATTTGTTCGACCTTCCTTCCCAGAGATAGCCAGACGACTTCGCACCATGTCCTCCTCTGCCGCCCAGACTAAACCACAGGCCGTCAACCACCAAATCCACAAGTAATCTTTCACGTTATCATTGCCAGCACGTAATTCGTAAAAAATAATGGTTTGTGTATATCTTTACTGCTTCTTTTGGATTAAGAGTGTTACAGTTTCAATGTGAGAAACTGTGGTGTTGATTTGTACAAGAAACTCGAAAAAGCACATATTCATATTTGTATAGCCATTTTTACAATTATTGAGTGTAAGTAAATTTGTTTTTGAGTGTAATGCTTTCTCTTTATAATAAAAAAGATCAATCCAATGTAATTTTTTTTTTTTTTACCATCTTTTACCGCAGATCCACCAAAAATTTGATAAACTATACAATATCATAGATGTTACATACAAACAGAATATAACAACACATGCATATACATCTATCATTATACATAGAAAATCTGACCAACATTCAAAAGGCTCTCCTGAGGAACATTGTAGATGGCACTATGTTCTCTACAGATCTTCCTAAGAAACGCATACACATAGTCAATGGCTATCTTCTTGTAGAACCTTGCTTCACTCCTGGCTCGAATCACTGTGTTTCCCATTATGTGCACCACTCCTGCATCCCTGCATCTATTTATGAACTCTAGCTCATCTACTCCACCACTCATCTGGCTTGATGCTGTCACTGTGTGGCTCACCCGTTTCACTGGTGTTATCGACTCTATTGAGTCAAATGTATCAAACGTTGCCAGGTTATCGTTTTCGTTCCCATTCCCAAGCTTGTCTTTAAGCTGTTGCTGGCTTCCGCAGATGCTGTACTCATCCGAATCTGAACAGCCTCCTTCCATCATCGATTCAAGGCGGACGTACAAGAACAGGCTTTCGAAGAGGCGTTTTTCAAAGTCGTCATCTTTCTTGTGCAAGTCTCTGTATCCATACCTGTTATGTTAACAAGAGTGTTCAACCATGTTCACGGTTAAGCCTGATACCACTAGCAATCACAGCGTAAGACTGTTTCAGAGGTTACCTTGCGACACAACGGAACATGTGGAAGTTTTTTGGACCAATCCTTTTAACAAGGAACCGTTCTTCCTCTGGGACAGTGTAAACTGGGAGGTTCTTGACGCATACGAACACCACAACAGAGTGAATGGCTGGTAGATTTGTGATGAAATGAGAGAAAATGTGAGGGACTCCACTAGCTAGCTCGGTGTAAACAAGGCCAACCCCAGGAACCCGAACAAGTCCAAGGCTAGGACCAAGTCCAAGGATCCAAGCCATTGAGACTCTACTGTGCATCTCGAACTCGTACCTCTTCAGTGTTCCATAATGCCATACCGACATGATGAGGAGAAAAGCTGCAGCGATTACAAGCGGAACCCAACCACCTTGGTCAATTTTGAAAAGCATGGCTGAGAAGTAAGTGCATTCCACTACGAGTGAAAGGATGGTGAATAAGAGAACCAGAACCCAATGGCAACGCCACACAAGGATCATGATCAAAGTCATAAGCAGAGTTGTTACGAGCATGACAATCACAACTGCGGTCCCATAAGCATTTCCTATCTGACTCTGGTTCTTGAATCCAGCGGTGACCGCAATACAAAGGATCATTAAGATCCAATTGATGTCAGGCACGTATATCTGACCGAGGAATTTCTGGGAAGTATGCACCACTTTAACTCTTGGAAAACACCCATGAGCTAGAGCTTGCTTGACTAAGGAGAATGTAGCTGATATCGTGGCTTGGCTGGCCACAATTGCTGCAGCAGTTGCAATAATGAACATTGGCCAATATACACTTCCTGCAAAAACAACTTAAATCTTAACTTTTCCTACACAGATAGTATACGAAAGACAGTAACTAATCGAAGAAGAAACCTGGAATGGAACGGTAAAATGCATCAGCCACATGATCTGGATACTTCCTAATATAGGCAGCTTGTCCGCTATAAGCCAAAAGAAGGCAAGGAAACACAATTACAGTAAAAGCGATTTGCACAGCTGAGACTGGAAAATGCGATAGATCAGCAAAGAGTGCTTCGATTCCTGCCATTTTCATGGACATAACATGTTAGAAAAACTAGTTGAAGAACAGAACCAACCAGATTTGTTTCTTTACCTGTAATACTAAGCATAATGCCTCCAAGAGAGGTCCAGCGATCCCGACCACCTCTTTTAAAATACCGGTATATATAAAGCGGAGAGAAAGCTTTCAAAACACTAGTGTCATGTTTCCAGATATTGTACATACCGATACTTGCAATAGAGAGAAACCAAAGAAAAACAATGGGCGCGAAAAGCCAACCAACCCGGTCCGTTCCATAATGTTGTACACTAAATAAGCTGACTAATATCACAACCGCAACAAAAACAACAATACCTGTAACATTTAACCATCAAACTTATCATTACTATAGCCCACCACACATATATATTTCAGATGAAGTTGAATGCATGTAAATAGAGTAATCAACCATTGCTAATATGAGGAAGGTTCACTCTTAGCCCACCAGCAGCTGAGAGAACTGCAAAAAGTTTACACAACTATAACATGTAAATGTAAAAGCAAACAAACAATGGAGGCCTTAATCGAAAAGCGATATGAATAAATGCATACCAGAGATGGCGGGCGTAAGGATACCATCGCCAATAACCATACAAGTACCAACAAGAACTATAACAAGAAGAGCGGTTTTCCGAGATGAATGTTTTTCTAACCATCTTTTGGTTTTGGCTGCAAAAGAATGTTCATGAAACGTAGTACGACTATAAGTAGTAAGCTCTTCATCAGTACGATGCTGGTTCTGAATTGTTTTCACTTTAGCATGTCTACATAGTAATGAATACAAAGCAAATGTTCCACCTACACAAAACAATCAAGTCAATAGTAACACACTAACACTGATAACAAAAACAAAGAAGAAGATGAAGAAATGGGTTAATAATACCTTGACCATTATCATTAGCTTTACATACAACAAAAACGTATTTGAGGAGAGGGATGAGTGTAAGTGAATAAATGATAAGAGATAAAGCTCCAATGATATCTTCTGGATCTTTTATACCATGAGGAAATGTATTGTAGAAAACATATAAAGGTGAAGTCCCTAAATCTCCATAAACAACACCAAGACTCTGAAACGAGAGCTGAAGAAGTAGAAGAGCTGAAAATTTCTGACAAAAAAATATGTTTTAATTAAATTAAAACACACTTTGACATATGTTTTTTATATAAATATATAATCAAGAATCTATAATAATAATTAAAAAATGATACTTTTTCTCTGTACATGTTCCTAAGACGACCAGCTTCTTCATCCATAGATTGATCAAGCTTCTGATCTAACTCCCACATGCTTCCTCTTTCATCAATCTCACTACTCATTGTTGTTGATTCAACTCTTCCCACCATTTTTATTCTTCTTCTTCTAACTTCACAAATCTCTAAAACAAAGAATCTGATTCGATTCTTGAGAACATAGAAACAAAATAGAGTTTCAAAAATATAAAAGTTCCTAAAGAGGAATGGTGTATACCAAAATGAGCTACAATTACAATTACTATCAAATTAAGAATGATTGGGAAAATGTAACCATCAAAGTATCAAATAAAGAATATGCTAATTTCCAAATTCAAAAATCTCTACAGAAAACACAGAAAATTCTTAGTTTTTATTAAATAAGAAAACTAAGAGAAATCCAAATAAAAATAAGAGATTGATTCTGATGTTTATTATGAAGTGTTTCAATTAGTAGTGGGTCCTGTTGGATTCAGGACCATTTGAATATATATAAAAACAATTTTAATAATTCGAGTAGCTGAAATGAAAGATATCGAAGTTACCAGTAAAAAACTTCACTTTACAGTTTTGTTTTTTTTTTTCTCTGAGAAAAATGAAGAAAACGCAGAGAGAGAGAGATGCGTTTTCTCTTTTGTTTCTCTGCAACTGAGAATAAAGATGTCAAATTTTGAGAGAGAGAGAGAGAACACATATGATTCTGATTTCTGACAGATGTGAACGTGGTGAGTTTTTATCCCTTTATTATATTTCAGTAAATATTTATTATTGTCTATATTGGAATTATTGAAGAATTATTTATATTTTAATTATATTGAAAGTACAATTCTTTTTTACTCAAACAAAACCAACTTCAAAAACATTTATTTATGGTTAATTAAAAATAAATTTGGAATTTAATATTTAAAAAAATGTTTATGTTTTTTAATTAAAATATATTATTCCAAACTATACAATATAAGGTATTAGTTTCGTACAAATTTTCTAAACTTTTTAGAATGAATAATTTTCCAAGTGCTGTAATATTTGTTTTACAATACTTGTTTTATCAAAATATATTAAAGAAATTATATTTAAAAAATTACATAAAAGATAATTTAAACAGGTGATTTTGTTATGGATGATGAAAAAGACGACCACATCAGTTAGGTTTCAAGATGGCAAAGCTACCTAAAACCAATTTTAACTTTGCAAAAGTTGTTTGAAATTAGCGGCTCGCAAAAGATGGTTGAAACGTGAAACGTGCGTTTAAATTTTAAAACAAGGTCAACTAATAAGTACGATACTGAACTTAGATCACTTCAATGTTATAAAATGACGATGTGATTTTGTTAAACGTGATTCTTGTTTAGTTTCTGAGTCTCTGTCAGACAAAATATAATTTTCAATATTGTTAAACAAATAATAAAGGACAATTTAATCAAGGTGTTATGTTGTTGACAAATTAAACAAAATCAATGTGTTTAACTTTGGTTCTGTTCTACTTCTTGTGGTTTATATGCAAATCTCGATCTAAATATTTTACATGTTTAAAGTTTTTTATTTTTATTAAATTTTTTGCATTTTTGTATCATAAAATTATGCAGTTTCTCAATCATTTATCAGTGACATTTGCTCTATAATATTCAAGTGGACCATATAATATATAAAAAAACAAAAAAATATTAGTTATTTAAATATAATGTCATATTGTTCTTAAATTTAGTATAGTTAGCTGAAACCATTTTCATAATTAATTAGACCAACGACAGCTAAATCATCATTAAATATAATTTAATTTTTTTGGGAAAACGACTTGTTTCATCTACCTAACAAAGTTTAGCAATTTATAACATTTTATTGCAGTTTTTGTTAGTAATATGTAGGGTTATGTTTCCACTCTGGGTAACAACAAGTCCTTCTAAATTATTTATTTAACAAGTCCTAAATTATTTATTAAGAAAAATCACAATAATATAAGGTTTATTAACAACTATAGGTTCATTAAATAAACATGTTATCATTTATAGTTGGACCATGGCGTAACGCTGAACCAAGTCTTCCTACAAGTCTATTTTGGTTTTGGATCATTTTACACACTCTTTATTGTAATTGTAATTATAGTTTTCCATTTTATGTTTTCTTTAGTTTACTTTGTCACAAATTGTGAAATGGATATAAATTCTTAACATGTTACAATACTGTTAGAAAAAAATTGAATTATTTTTCTCATTTGTAATGATTAAAATAGATGTTTCAAGTAGCATAAAATTATCATGCTATAGGTCCATCCACGTGATCGCATGCTATAAATAAACAAATACGACAGCTGTACGGACAAGCATTGCTGTTCCTGTGGTCCTTCAAAATGTATGATGATGATTCAAGCTCTTTTGTTGAAGTTTTATAAAGACTACATATAACATTAAAATCTGTGAAGTAAGTGATTACCAAGATTCAATATTCCACGAAACACCAAGATTTTACATAGATATACAAATCCAAAAAAACAAACACAAGAGTTATTTTCTATATATGGTCTCCAAGACTATAGATTATTGTCGCCTCGGCCTATGTCCTTAATCCAACTGTGGCCGGTCATAGTAAAGATCTAAAATTGTAACTCAAACAATGGATAAAAAGCTTGAAAGATCGATGACTAATATAATATAAAAATATAAGTGATCGAATTAAATTAAATTGCTAAGCTAAAACATTTAGGTCAAGAAGGAGTCCACAATGATTCATTATCTTAGGTAGTATTACCAAACGATGGAGACGTTTGCTTATGACCAAAACTCAACAGTGTCATAACAGCCTGGTTCTGTTTTACTTTTACTTTTTGTCTGAAAATGTGACCGAACCTACTTTAAGGATTTGTTTTGTTCTCCATTGAACAAGTTTTTGTAAAACACGAAATCAAATAATTTTATTTTGTTTCCCACTTGTGTACAAATAGATGAATTATGTTTGGCAGCTGATGGCAAAAGGAATAATATAATATAATATAATATTCTTATTAAATTAATAGACATAATAATTAAATTTAGATTATTTTGTAATAATTTTAAATTGGTTTACTGATATACACACAGTCTATTCACTCGTACGTGTCTTCGTTAGGTAATTAGTTTTGTCATCATATGTGATGTGATGATCGAAAATCACATCCATTTTCCTAATACGTGGCATCATTCTAACGTTTAAGAATGAACTTGAAAACTTAGTGTTGTAATAAATTGTTATAACAAATGTATAAATCTAACACATAATTATTACGAAGCCACGTGTGATCAACGATGTCTCGTGGCATATCTAGAAGACTATAACATAACATTGATAAGTAACATTAAAGAAAATATATTTTGAACTTGATTTTACTCATACAGGATTTTTAATTGTTTACTCGAGGTTCTCTACAAAAAATAATTTTCTTTAAATTTGGTTTATCAATTAATCGCAATATCCAATAAATAATTGAACCTTAATAAAGTCAAGGTCAAAACCTATAATAACTGATATACACATGAAACTCAATAATTTCAGTAATTTTATTATTATTATTTTTTTAAATAATATAACATATTGTTTTAAAGTATATTATATCATTAGTATTACAGATTTTTTATGAATGCGATAATAATTTTTACTTACGATAATTTTATGACACAAATATTTTTCGATATGTGTTTCTGAATATACAAACATCTACATAATGGATAATCTCTTTCCACGACAATTAGATTTTCGACGAACGGTTTTGCAGGTACGACAAGACCACAACGAACAATATTATATGCATACACTAAAACCTCTGGAAAACTTTTATATCCTTCTTATCAATAATAACGGAGTTTTCAAGATTTCAAATAAAAAATTTAAAACTATTAATCACTAGACCAAATTTCAAGATTTCAAATAAAAAATTTAAAACTATTAATCACTAGACCAAAATTTAGTTTGCAAACAGTTTCACCGTTTACTTATCAAAATGATCGACCAGTGACAGAATCTTAGACGTTTACAAAATTCTCTAAATATTGGCAAAAGTAACTAAATCATGATGTGTTGTATTTTCCTGTTCTTATGAGATGTACAGTAACAGAGAGTAATAGTAGTTGGATCCGTATAAAATGTGACACTATCAAGATGAACAATAAAAACTAATAGAATCTACAAAAAATGAATGATTTCAAACATATTTTTTCCTTAAGAAATATGTTATCAAGCGTGTGTGCTCTGTTTCCTTGCCGGAGAAGTTAAGCCGCAAGGGGTGAATATCTGTATGTGTAAGTCTGGTGGTCAAGAACTTGAGAAGGAGAGATCTCAACCTCCTCCACAATCCTAAAGGTTTGAGACAAAGACATTGCCAGTTTGGTTTGTGCATAGACATGAGCAGTTTGGTTCGACAAAGTTTCTTGTGACAAGGCGTCTGCCACGGTTACTCATTAGCTTGATGAGCGGTAACTTCTGTGAGACTTGACGCCATATTTCCTTCACTGCTCCATTTGGGTTCTCATAGTCAAAATATCGTCTTACCTGTGTAAATTACATCATTTCAGGTATGAGAAAATGTCTCAAGATATGCTAAAAAAGTTTGAATAGAAGAAGGAGAAGTTACCGATTTCATCTCTCTCTGATACTCAAGTATCTTCTTGGTTTTTATTTTCCTCAGCATCTTAACAAGAAACCCAGACTTCAGAGCTGCATTGGCTTCAACAAAAATCGAAAACTTTCTGTAATCTATAACATCTTCAAAAGGTAACTCAATGCTATCGCTTACAATCACAGGTATACACAAACTAACTATTGAGTCAAAGAGTCTACAAGCTGATGGGGTGTCACCCGCAGGATTTAGACAGAACTTTGAAGTATGCATCCCTTTTGTAGCCGCTCGTCGGTTCTCTCTAGATTGAGTTCCATGTTTTATTAATACATCATTTTCCTTTTCAAGAATTTGGAATAGCAAATCACGAACTTTTCCTCCCTGAAGACATCCAAGGAAACAGTCACAACTGAGAGAGACCAATACAGTTCTTTTTCAAGTATGTAAGAACTTAAGTGCTAGTGTCTATGTTAAGGCCACAAAGTTTCAATATTTTACAATCACACATCAGTTGACCAATCTCATTACCTAAAACCTTAGAAAGCTAACACTAATTAATCAACTTACATCTTTGCGATATCGATTTCCCATGAAGAAGAGTAATGTGTTGCGAGCTTTAACTTCGATTTCTCCATTGAAGAGATTAACTCTATGAGAGTATGGTATTACCACATCTTTAACAAACGATCCTTGATCAAACCGTAACCGTCCAAAATCCACAACGAGCAGAACCGCATTCTTGACCCGGTCTACGATCCGATATAAAGCATTTGGATCACCGGCGGGTATCACATGATCT
>KE157314.1:33110-53185 GCA_000411055.1 Leavenworthia alabamica
AAGTGAATCTCTTAGGGAGATCGTACATGTAAACCTTAACCCTAGGCTGAATCGGAGCACCATTATCTGTTTTGGTAATTAGCTGGCGAGGGAGATCGGATGATGAAGGTAAGGAACGACTGACGGAGGCGTTGAGAATAACATAGATGGCGATTACAGAGACAACGGCGATGGCTGTTCGTTTGAGGAGGGAAGATTTACGCGCCATTGGGTGGGTGAGAAGAAGCTTGAAGAAAGTTAGGGCTTCCAGGTGAAATATATTGAACGAAGCCTTAATGTTGATGATGATGAGTCTAGCTCCAATAGAGCTTAGGCACACAATTATTATTATCCTATTAATTATTCATATTATCTTACGAAAATACTGAAAATGATTGGTTAATTGCTGATAAACGTTAATAACGGAATTATGAAATTATATATAATGTTTTTTTTTTTTTGTGAATTAATCCAGTGATCAAGATATAGAATAAACATAACAAGTGTGTTGCGATGGATTTTTTTACAAATCTTAATCTCTCTACATAATTGTTTTTTTTTTCTTCGGAAAAAAAGGAATAAAATCGTCTCTTTCGTAGTAGGATGTGGTAGGCTTGTTACTTAGTTATGCTGTTTATATGAGATGGGACCAGATCTTGAGACAGCAAACCTAGGACCTGTGCTGTTTGATCCTGACCCTCCTTTGTTGCTCGAGCTGTAATCCAACGGTCCAGAACGACGGGAACTTCCCCTTTGTTTGTTTTTGTTGTCATTGTTCCTTGAGTTTCCAGTTTCAGCTTCGTTGTGGTGTTCCTGACTGTAGAGAGAAGATGATGAGCCTTTGAAGTACCCTGAATCCGCTGCAGCAGCACTACTGCCACTACCGCTACCACGCTGGGGAGTTGTGGAGTT
Source organism: Leavenworthia alabamica (assembly GCA_000411055.1). NCBI lineage: Eukaryota > Viridiplantae > Streptophyta > Magnoliopsida > Brassicales > Brassicaceae > Leavenworthia > Leavenworthia alabamica. The sequence continues at coordinate 34,002 of KE157314.1, forward strand.
TTTCATGGAGGGAGAAGCGTGGATGAGCGATACTGATGGAGAATGGTATGGGGATGCTGTTGAGAGCGGTGTGGAGGGAGTGTTGGAGTAGTATTGGGTGTAGATTGACCTGAGGATGGTGTAGGGGACATGTGATTCAAGGGTGCTTCTTGGGAGGTATGGTGAGATCTCACAAAGTTGGTCTAGGAAGATAAGCTTGGCCACAAGATGAGATCTGCAGAAGGCAAAGGATGATATGATGATGATGCAGATAAAAATACGGGATATAGAAGAAAGAAACTGGGTTTCTCTTTACCTGTTGGCTTCACTCCATGAATCTAGCACGATCGATGCAGCGAATTTTAAAAAGAGTAACATTGCAGATTTAATGCTTGCTTCAGCAGTTACACGGGGTTGAAACTCTGAGTCGAGATTTTCACTAGAGTTATGACCGTTAGAGAGGGACTGATGCTGCTGCTGCTGCTGATGGTATTCACGCTGTAACCTCACGTACTCACTTCCTGCAATGACAGCGCTAATACACCGAGCCAAGCAATGGATGTTATTGCTGAATCCGCCAGTCTCGATGTTGAAGCCAGTTGTGTTCCATGCGTTTGAGGTCATGAATGAGGCAAAAAAGTAAGGTAACAAACTCCATGAGTTGTCATTTGCACCTCCTACCTCTTCTAGGATTAATCTCACCCATTCAGAGTTATGATCTCCAGTTACACCAATGCCATTTGCAACGCCTTTGATCCTTCTGATTTCTTTATTTTCAGGTATTTCTTCCGGTATGTGCTCAACAATGCCGGAGATCATCGAGTGTATCAAGGATGCATTGTCTTCAAGAACAGCTCCAGAAGCTTCGGCTAAGAGCTCATCAAAAGCCAAAGCTTGACCAGCTTCAATACAAAATCCTATCACGGTATCCAAATCCACTATCTGCCTAACAGATGTATCTCTCTCCACTCTGTCACCAGAATGCATACTTGCAGCAGCCGTCTCAATCAATTCCCGGTTTGAACGCAGAGATGTTTCTATGCAGTTTACCAAGGCAGCTGTATGTACTTTCATCATCCTATCCAGCCGGTCTACTCCATAGCTGCCGAATATACGAACAAACGCCTGTAATTCCTTGAGGTCAGTGACTGACTCTGCAAAATATCCTCCAACTGGTCTAGTGCTTTTGAAGTATTTGTGCCTTGGGGCAAAGAGGATTCCTGCACCAGACACATCCTTGATGATGTTGTCCATGTACCAGTTGCACACAACTTCAACTGCAGATCCAGTGTTTTGCTGTTGTTCAGCAGGTTTTTCAAATAAATGCAAAGAAGAAACAGGCCCTGAAAAGGATTCTGTGAGTAAAATTTCTCTGATGCCTTGTGTTAGGTCCATGCTAACGTGCTGCTCTGCCAAGTGAACTATGCTCATATGCCGCCTGATAAGAGATTCCAAAACAGAAGGCCGCTGAAGATCGTTCTCAGTTTGTAGTGCAGTAAGAAATCTTCTCTTGAAGTTCCCAAGGATGCATTCTCTCATGTACTGCAAGTTTCCAATCGGCGGGATGAAGTCAAAAAGTCTAAAAGCTTAACAAGACAAGACAATGCGAGAAATTACAAGGAATCCAGCCATCTATATGTGTTTCTACTAAAAGAAAATACTTGAGTTGAAATCCAGAAGACTCACCTCTCTTAGCACAAATACGTGGTTTATAACACAAATAGGCTCCATGTCGTTCAGAATTGAACATAGATTCGTCAACCTTTGGATTGCAGCTTCCAACCTGCCATCACAAGGAGATACTTAAATAATAGTATCTAAGGAGCACTGATTTCATGGATAGAAAAAAAACTTGAGATTAAACTCCGGCTCTCACATTTTAATAGACTTATTATTCTCAGGATAGCTCTCATGGCCGGGTAAAGTAAACCCGCCTACAACCCTGGGAGATTTAAATGAAGAAGCAGAAACTCTTGATGCATTATTCAGATACGCTGCAGCTTGTTCTGGAAGAAGCTGTGAAAGGGTCAACACATCAGATTGAGGACAGTAATCAAGCAGAAAATTTTGTTATAATATTAATTTTGGGTAAGATATATGACCTGAGATTCTAGAGCGCCAAATCCGCCTTCAGAATCCAGAATATTTATTAGTCCCTCCAGTCCCCCCATTATTGATTCAATAAGAGACTCCACGTAAAGCACTGCATCTCTCCCGAATTTGGTAACCTATGGCGGAAGACAAGAAGAGTGTTAAATGATATACAAAACTGAGATGTGATAGATAAACAATGAGAATTTGTAGTTCATCAAAAAGATAACATGCCAAGAGAACGATTTGAATCCAAATGTAGTTTACGAAACATCAAATAATCAATAAATTTCTCAGCCATAGCTGATAGCACATATGAAAACATCTGATAGGATACTAACAGGGTCAATTAAAATTTACAATCACTTTCACTGTTAATTGTCATATTGAGAGTAATATGATGGTTGCTAGATGGTCTTAACACTACAAGAATCTCACGACACAAACATGTGCTACAGAAAGAATGCCAAAATTCACTGAGATTGAAATATGGATTTACCTCCTCAGGAATTATAAGCGAAGCACATTCAGGGAAACTACTAGCCACACTGAGCCATGCACAACAATGCTGGGGGCGTCCTTCTGGTCCAAACATTGTATTTCTGAAAACCTTTTACAACAGTCAAATGTCAGATTAAGCCTAAGATAACATGGGAAAATAGCGGACAGTGAGCAACAACAGAGAGTATACAGTTGTAAGGTGTTGATGGTAGAAATATAATTTCTTCAGACTTCCATGCTTTGATAATTGAGACTCTAACTCATCAACACATCTGCATTGAAAAGACATGAAATTTTGCAGGAAATTAGTTTTGCTGTTTCTCTAGCTAAAAGTTAACCAAGTAATGGTAATAAGGTCGGATACAGTACCTGGACCAGTTGTATGCAGCATTTCCTTCTGATAGCAAGCCCTCCTTCCCGGTAGAGACAGTGGCTTTTTCAAGATGCCTGATGTTGATTGACGATCGAGAAGAAGTGACAATCATCAAAATGGACAACCATTCTTTCCGGAATTCCTGTACAACAAGAGGAGCTGAGCATTATGAAAATAGATTGGATGACTAAACAACATTATTGAGTTTGGTAAGGATTGAGGACTGAGTGACACACTAAATAGGAAACATATGGAACATGAGTGAATTTACTATCCAGGGTGTATTAATTATCCATGAAAGAGAAATGTAAGTGCATCATCTGACTTAAAAATTAGTCGATCTACTCTGTCTTTCTTACAGATAGGTCACATGTGATTGCCGAAATATTGTCTCCTTGCGGTTTGGGTACATTTTCAAGATGTTGCACAATATGCTGGAAAAGGCCTTTCAACGTTGGATCAAGGTCCAGAGCCACGATTCCAGGAGTACTCATCAAGTAACGAATCCTTCCAGCAGATGAAGAAAGGTATGATAGTGCATAACCTCGAGCAGCTGCATTTAAAATAACAAACACTATTAAGTTAAAAAATTCTGAGCATCAGTACTGATCTTTTGATTCTTAGCCATTCTAAATGCTAAGTTTTGATTTCAATGAGCTGAAACGGGTGACGGGTCCACACCAATGTTTCAAACTCCTGTACTTACAGCCAATGTCCAAAGATGTGATATCTCAAAGTAACAAACCTGCTATGTACTTGCGCACTAAACAGCAGAGACGGTCCATTCCATCAAGCAAGAAGCCAATGGTTGGATCATTTTGATCCTAAGAAATAAGGAATGATAAATCAACAACCATAATGAACTTTTGAGTTCACTGAGAGTCAAAGTTAAAATATTGAGAGAATTGCAAAGTTCAAGCAATCAACTTACTATGTCAACTGGTATCACTCGAGCAGCTTTGGATCTTGAGGATGCAATACCAGCGTGTTGAAAATACCAGAGAACCTCGGATTTGGCCAAAGCCAATGTAGAGAATACCATCTAAGAAAATAAAATTAAATAAATCAAGCATCAGTACAGTTTTGGGAAGGGAAGAACCTTCTATCATACCGGATAGGAGGCTCCGATCTATACAGAACATAAATGACTGATCGTTTGTGTCCTTTTCTCCTTGACAGTATTACACAGAAATTTTGCAAAATTTCATTCGACACTTTTGGTAGATCATGTTTTCTATAAAAGGATTATGTTTCTTTTTTCTCAAATAAACCAATAGCTTGTGTCCTTTTCATTTCGTTCTATCCTTATTGACTTCTTTTGGAATATAGAATAGAAAGTTCGCAAAACACTTCATTTGACACTTTTCGTAAGTGTATGTCATTCTTCCTATGAATGCATTGTCAGTTTACTCTGAAACAGACTAATAGCACTGGCCCATGACCGTGTATCAAATTTAAGGTCCCCTGTTCTAATGGCAAGCATGCTATTGCAAGCTTTGTTCACCTAAGTAAAATGTTCACCGAAGTAAAGCCAATCACAGAGAGAGGCTAAACCTTAAACGGTGATATGAAACAGACTAAACCTATACCTGAATGTTTGGAGCCAACAAACTTGGTTGATCCGTGAAAAATAAAACCATCCGCCCTATTTCTTGCTTCAGCAATATTCTTCTTTCTCGGTGTATGGTGTCACATAATTGCAATGCTTGCTCATGCACCTCACTGAAATAAGACCAACGAAAATAAATCTATAAACTCAAGAGCTATAATATCTGCAAAATCACAAACTTAAGAGGAAAATAACCATTCAGTAGTATCATATGAGGATTAGAAAGTCTGATGCGGTCAAAAAGCCATAAGAACTGAACTAAAAAAAGTGGTGTTACCTGATCATTTTCTCAACTTGCTTTGCTACACTATATTCTAGATCAGCTTCCTTTTGTTTGGTCCGACCAGACTTTGCCATCTTCTTTGATTCTAACACACGGGGTAAAACATACAACTGGTAGTCTTCGTGCAACAAGATGTACTGTATGGTTAGGTTAAGAGAGTCAGCTGAAGCAAATCAAATTCCAAGACAAAACTCTTTTGAGATATGGAAACCAAACTCTGATATGAACTAATTTCAATACAAAAACTTTTTGTCTTGGACCATTTAATACGAACTCACCTCATCCCGGAATAAAGTCACGACTAAATTTTCCTTAAGCACAACCTGAAATGCAACAGGACAGTAAAACATTTTTAGAGACAGCACGAATTGCACACAATCATGAAGGAAGCTTTTTATTTTGTACATCAAAAACCTAACATGCATTACTACCAATCTTAATTTTATTAAACAGTCCAAATGAAAGCACAAAACATATAGATACCTTAACCAAAAATAACGTTTTTAGAAATAAAGGCAAAGAGGCAGAAAATTACTTATTTGTGAAAATTTTCTAAAAACTATTACTGACAGGACACACTAGTTTTCAAGATAGAATTCTTAGAGGATATGTTTCTTTATCAAGATCTAAATTGAGAACAAAAGGAAAACATACCAGGGCGATATCAATGCTAGTAACACGAAGAAGCTCGTCAGGGCAAACGAGATATCCAAGAAGCACCCATTCTCTGTACGAAGTAACATTTGCAAGATCTTGAGCTCTCTGTAGGAAGCAAGAGTGTAATATATATGCAGTTATTAGCATTATACATAAAAAATAGGTATAAGGGAAACTCTACAGAATCCTACTAATTGATAACTATCTAGCTATTTATACCATGGGATGAGCAGAATTTGTAAGTATATCTGGGAATCGAGGATGATATGGGCTTAAAAAGCCCTCATTTCTCAACTTCCTTGTATCCGCAGACAGGAAAATACTCGGTCCTACAGCCTCCAAGACCTAAGAAAATGAGTAACATTGTTGGTACTGCTGCATCAATTGCAGTATTAGCTCGTAGTATACCCATCCAATTTTTATTTTGGATATAACAAGTGCAGCCTCAACTCTTAAATCCAGTGAAATCCTACTACGCATAACAACCAAATCAAAGTAAGTAGGAATATTAACCTCTCCAATCCTTGGGCTGACAAAATTCAAATCCTCTTGTAAGCCTTTCAGTGGGGGATCATAAGAGTCTATGAATTGTACCAAGCTGGATGCAAGACACAGAGTGTTAATAAATGATAAGTAGCCTATTGACTATATAAATTAAAAATGACACTACTAGGAAAAAATCCATACCGGTGATAAAAGTCACAGTCTCGATCATTTCTTGATAGCGCATGCAGGAGGTTGTACACTTGCAGCAACATTTTTCTAGGAATCTACTTTGATAGAATAAACATTCTTAGGGACTGATGTTAAAATAAGTGTCTGTGTAATCGATTCAAATGAACATAAACCGGATAAAAGAATAAGCTCAGCATACCTTCTCTGCGAAAAGATTGACTCGGACAAATGCACAAAAGAGATCCATAAATGCGTGTAGTATAAGTGAGTTCTGATGAGGCTGCAAGAAACTGAACTAAGTTATGAGCTAATCATGAAAACTCAACAGTTTTATCCTCATCTCCACAGACAAATTCTTTACAAGTAATAAATAACTTAAATGTGCCACAGTTTTTCATGAGCTCCACCCAAGGTAAGAGTTCGAAAGAGATCTCAAAGTTTCAACCAAGAGCTAGAAAATATTTCCGCAGATGAGGTACTTTGACTCACCAGCAAGGTAATTACAGTGCTGCTTAGGTCCAATATAAGCCGCAGTGCCTGTTCTCGAAATGCCATCAAGTCAAGCAGCAGCTGATTCAAGAAAGGAAAAATGTGTGACGGGAGGAAAACAAAAGCATCCCTTACTGAAATTCTACAGTCTACACACAAACAGAAATAACAGGCTAACAAATAATCACTCTTTTAAACTTTAGAAGTTAAAACCATGTCTTTGGTATATCAGATTCATATAAGTGTGCAGACAACAATCGACAAGGCTGGTTTGTGGTGAGACAGAAAGCTTGACTACATAGCATGTAGGACTTCCGAGATGGTTCACTATTCTTAAGAAACAAGTTTCAGTACAACATAATTTCATAAATAGTTTGTTGTTACCTGTATCCATGGCTCTAAACTCTGTAAGTGAAGTTCAGCACCATCGTGCAAGCTATCAAGTGAAAACTTGTCAATCTGCATAAGTAAAACAAAATGAAAAATTTAGCATATTTTCCATTTCCATCACAGCAACAAAGCGCACACTAAGCCTAATAAAGAAAATAAATCATTACTTACACGTTCAAGTTGCAATTTACTAAAATGCTCAGGGAACTTTTTTGAGAGCAATGTACATATCCGGGGATGGTTAGGGAACACACCCGCTTTCCAAAATGCTTCAGAAAACACATTACCAACAGGATCTGGATACTCCAAGATTTGATTAAGTCTATACATTTTAGCCATGAGACCTTCAGCAACTTGAATCATTTGAACAACCCATTGTATGTTCAAAGCCTTTGTGGAACCACCAGCAGAGCTCTGAACATGTCCATCAGAACTACTCATCTGCTTTGAGCTCCTAGAAGACACTGATGCAGCCATTTCAGGTCCCAAATACTCAGTCCATCTAGAAGGACCTTCCCATTCTCTCGATCTAACAGAAGTTGGAGATGATGATTCATCTTGAGAAGGATAATATTGACGAGATTTCGCCATTAATGATCTAACAAGTCAAAGAATCTCTGCAATAAGATAATATCAAATTCATAAACACATTATACAATTGCATCTAACATAATTCACTTAACCCTCTCTTGCATTGATGAGTGAAGATTGATTTCTCCCTTATCATGTTCACAGTAATCGAGCAAAAAAACCCAGGTCAAGCAAGAGTTTCGTGAAGTTACCTGAAGAAGCTCCAATGGTGAAATTCAATTAGGAAAAAGAATAAGCATCAGTAGTGAATCGCAGCTTCTTCTTGGAGTTCAGATCTGAGTTTCTGCAACCTACTCCGGGAGACGATGACGACAAAGAAGAGAAGGAGAGAGAGAAGGGTCGGACTTAATCGGACTGTGAGCTAATTTTGGGTCTCATTTAAGACAAAGTTAAGTCAATTTAATTTATTTAGCATTTTCCAAATAAAATGCATTTCTTTTACTCTCTCCGCACTTTTTTACATCTTTCTTTACCTGAACTTGATGGGCAGAACATACGAAGTATTTGTTGAAGGTCAATTCTTTACATATCACTAATTTTATTTTATATCCAGTAAATATCACTAAAATTAATTTAACAAAAAATTACCATTTAATTAAAAATTGAAAATTAAAAATTAGATTTTATTTTAGAAAAATTATACAAATCCTAAACAATAAATAGTAAACCCAAACATTATATACCAAAACCCTAACCTTAAATACTAAATTCTAATTTCTAAACCAAAATTCTAAACTCTAAATAATAAATATTAAATCCAAACACTAAATACTAAACCCTAACTATAAATATTAAACCATAACCCTTAAATAATAAATACTAAACCCAAACCTTAAACATTAAACATTAAATAAAAATAATATATTTTTCATAAAAAACATAATTTCTAATAAAAATATATTGTTAATAAAAAATTGTATTCATATCCAAAAAAAAAATCAATGTAATTTTGTCCAATAAACTATATTTGATGGTACTCGAAGTAATTTCTCTTTCTTTAATTCACAAATTTGTCCTATTGAATATGAAAAATGTAATGTAATTTTTGAATATGTAACCAATCAATTGAACTGTAGTGATTTAAGAATACCATGTCCTGTTCATAAACATTATCAAAAAGGTAAATTCAAATCTACAAAATCAATAAAACAAAACTAAGAAATTGAGAAACTGAGTATTAGTGTATTTATCTACTAGCCCCCTCTTACTAAAATATTGATGTTTATGTATTTTTCACACAAATTAATTAAGATATAAATGAAAATATTCTAAATATATTATAATATACTAAGATATAAATGAAAATTAAATTTTTATGAAAGAAAATAAAAAAACTAAAACATTTCAGTGGGTAATATTATAACATTTTAAAAGGAAACTATGTTAGAAAGATAACAAAGGCTATGGTTTGGCTGGATGGTAAGTGGTTGAAATGTAAGTTTCCAAAGCTTTTGACAAAATGAGGACTACTCTTTAACCGGTATAAAAAAGTTATTAACAACGCTTACTATACTTGTAATAATCACTACCTCTAATAATTGTCAATTATTTTAGAATTAATGTGTTTTAACTGTATGATTCAATTAATAATTAATGTATCAGACGTTTCTAATGATGTCATTGTGACGATTTCAGTCCCTGTTCAAATACCGGTCCAGACCAGTTCACTGTTAACCAAGCGTTCTATATTTCCAATACAACTATTTGTTCAGAAGAATTACTCAAAGAACGTTATAGACTAGTAATAGTTTTCAAGTACAATCTATCAAATCAGTAAATAGCTTTATAGAAGATGAAATGAAATGGAGTTCAGTCAAGTAAATATTCGGGTTGATTACTTAAGTAAATTGGGATAAAAGTTCTGATTGATAAACATTGGTTTGATTCGGTTTGAGCTTTATATATAACCATGAAATCTTAAATATTAGTGGAAAACATGACACACAAAATATTATTTGGTTGGCAGTAGAATACTTGATTCGATAATAAACAACAAAATATATATCTAGATATTGTAATAAGTAGGGTTGACAAATGACAATGCAGAATCTTGTATTACAAGCCACACCTTATAACTACATTGTGCGGGAAACAAGCTTGGATTCTACAATAAGCAATAATCATTTTCCCTTAATCTTCGTTGCATCACATATGTTTTTTTCCTTTAACTTTAACTTTTGAGGTTTATATATATGAACCCAAAAAAGCACAAAAAACTGGATCACAAGGTTGCTACTATTTCCTGAATCTCCGATTTAGTTGAAGGTTGTGAATCTATAGTTGCTGATAAGGGAACACATGGCCACTCCTCAGAAAAAATAAAACTCCATTTTCTTGGATTAGATAAGCAACTATTTATGGCTTTCATTAGTTGGTTTATATTGTTAAGATCCTAAAGAATGGAAAAAAAAAATCAGTTTTATTGTTTAAGTAAATCCATGAAAGATCAAATTAATGTGAATGTCAAAGCTTATTATTCTCTACCATTATTCAAACAATCTAATTATAAAGAAAAGAAAAGAAAAAACACAAAGAGAAGGAGAGAGATAGAGAAACTTCATTTTGATCTGGAAAAGAACACAACGATTAGTGCTTGGCGTCTTCTTCTTCACAGAACTTAGAATACTTGTCTGAATCCATTAGCTTCTTGGCTTCGTCTGCATCACTCAGATCAACTTTTATGATCCATCCTTCCTCATACGGGCTCGAGTTTACCTGTTAATTACAAACAAACGAGTCTCAGCTCGAAACCACAGACTCAAGAATCTCCAAGTTTATGAAAATTTAACATCACACAAGCATCAAGCCTCTTGATGATACAAATGAAGTAAAACTTTTCAAGAATTGAATGAGAATTTGCATCAAATGAAAATCATGTAACCAAACACCAAACGATTACTGCAAAACCAAGATTTTCAGAACTGATCATACCAATGCAGTTATTGGTTAATATACGGTCTAACAAAGAGAATCAATGCTAAATGAAGAAGACTCACCAATCCAGGGGAACTGGTCAGCTCCTCATTGACTTCAACGACAGTACCCGAGACTGGAGAATTGATATCACTAGTTGCTTTCACGCTTTCAACCGCTCCAAAACTCTCTCCCTGTGTAACCGAACGTCCCACATCAGGTAACTCCACATAAACCACATCTCCTAAATGGTCTTGAGCATGATCCGTTATACCAAAAGTTGCTTTATTCCCATCAATCTTCACCCATTCATGTGTGTCAGCATATTTCAGATCCTTCAATACCACTATAACCAAACAGACCATAAACAAAGACTATATATAACCAGTAACAGCTAAAATGGTAAAATATTAAACATTTCAAAAGATAATCAATTGTAAAGTTCTTGAAGATCTTCATTCTCTGTAAACAGACAAACACATAATTCCACAACAAATTTCAAATTTTGTACACAAAATTACTGGAGAAAATGCAAATAACATGAACATCAACTATTAAGAAGATCAGTATTAACAGATCCTCAAAGAATCAAAAGCAATTTCTGAGATTTGATACATAATAAAGTGAAATAAAAGCTATTAGATACTTGCAAATCCAATACTTTGCTTATAATCTAATCAGATATAGAGAACAAATAAAAACCAATAATTTCAATAAGAACAATATCAGATCAAAAAGGTAGCAAAATCAGAGAGAGAGATAGTAACCGAAGAGATCAAACTAAACTAAACAAGACTGAGATTCACCAGAAGCAAACCCTCGTTGAGCAATAGAGATCCTTAGATGAGAAGCAACCCTAGACGCCCACAACAATCTACAAGCCATTTTTTCGTAGGACAGATCTCACACAGACAGATTCACAACAACAGTGAGAGTCTGAGAGATAGAGAGAGTGCACTCACCGACCGAACGGCTTATTATAATATTCTCACGACAATAAGGGTTTGGTGAGTTCGCTTTTTTCTTATATAATACCAATTTCGCATCGACTTACCATATATTATAAATAACATTCACAATAAAAATCCAAACTTTATTATAAAACGCTGATCTAAAAAAGAAAATAAAAATGCTATCTTTTTACACAGATAAGGATTTAGTCATTAACTTTGGGACAAGAGAACTCACAGTCACATCCTTATGCATACTTCTAAGCACTGAAGTAACTTGTTCTACTTGATCCTCACTAGTACAAGCTGAAAGAAGAACCTTAGCTGTTCCTCCATCTGGTACACAACCTGAATCAATCATCTCTTCAAATATCTCTAGACATTTCATATAAAGTTTCTTCCTTGAGTAAGCACCTATCCTTGAGGTCCATGTCACAACGTCTGGTTTGAAATCCTTCTCCTTTAGCTCGCTAAAAAGCTCTTCGATTCTCTCTAAGAATCCGGCTTTACCATATACATTGATCAAGATGTTGTACGTGCTTATATCTGCGGTGCAAGGACCCTTCTCCATCTCTGCTAGAATCTTTTCCATCTTTGTGAACTGTCCTAACCGACCGTATAAGTTTAGCATACTGTTTAAGACAAATGTGTCTGGTTCTACTCCGTTTTTGCTCATCTCTTTCACAATTTCTTCACATTTTGTTACGTTTCTGGCTCTAGAGTAAGCTGATAGAAGCAACATGTGGGATTTCATTGTTGGTGTTATGCCTAGTTTCTTCATTGCTTCAAACACTGCTTCTGCATCTGGTTAAATAAAAAGACACACAAAACATGAAATTATATGCATCTCTAATTAGACATCTCTAGCTAGAGAAGCTTCAGTGTTACCTGAGTGAAGACCTGCTCTACCATATGCATCCACCATGATATTGTAGGAAGCTCTATCTGGTTCACATCCCATATGTTGCATTAGAGAGAAAATCTCAGCAGCACCATAAGGATAACCTGCACGACTGCCTCCGAATTTTAAGGATGTTAAGTTTAAACTTTATTGATTGAACTTTGACATCAGTCCTATATGGTTAAGAAATTAATCACCTATATGCTTCCATGAGAGCGTTGTAGACATATACATCAGGTTCAAGCCCATCTTCTTGAAGCTGTTCAAATATTTCTTCAGCTTTCTCGCAAAGACCTTCTCTAGCAAATGCATTCACTAGTGCTGTGTATGTGCAGATGTTTGGTTTACATTGGTGACTTCTCATTTCACAAAACAATTTCCAAGACATGTATGATTTACTTGCCTGCAACAAAACTTAATGACATGAACATCAAAAGTTCTCAATGATATGAATATCAAATGAAGTTTTGAATTTAAACCTTTCCATATAAATTTATCATCAAGTTGTAAGTTTCAGTAGTTGGTTTGCATCTATCACGTTTCATCCTCATGAAAACATCAATTGCTTCTTCAGTGTTTCCTTTACTCTTCACTAACCCCTCAATATATGCATTGTATACAGTAGCACCTATACAAACACAATGTTTAGATTAAAAAGTAGCTCAAACCAAGAAAATGTAATAAGAATTACTGAAAAGGATGAGCCAATGATGGATTAAACATACTTAGAGAAACATGATGATTTTGCATCTCAATTAAAACAGCTTCAGCTTTCTCTATTAGCCTAGCCATACAGTATGCCTTTATAAGAAGAGCATATGTATCTTCCGTAGGCACGCAGCGTGATTCAAGAAGTTGTACATAGAGTGATTCAGCTTCCTTGTACTGTAACTTTTGTCCATAAGCATCTATAAGCAAATTGAAGCAGATTACATCAGACTGAAAGGAGCTCCTCCTTAAAATCCACTCACACACCTAAGAAAAGATTGTAACTTCAGTCATGCCAAGAATGTTCCTTTTCAATATGAAAGATGAAGAAGAAAGTAAAACTGTTTAAAGAAAGCTAACCAGTATAATAGAATCCCATTTCTTGTTCAAACGAAGTTGCACAGAAACATTGATAAGATCATCCCAAGAAGCGTGTGTAAAAGGAAGAGTTCCAAGAACATCTGCTACTTTTTCAGGATCAGTTTCTTTCTGAATAAAGCTTAGAATTTTCTGAGCAATGGGACTAAGAACAGGAAAAATCCCATCAACAAAGCCAGATCCATATTTCCATCCTCTCCCTCTCAAAGAACCACCTATATCAAAACTATAACATTACATCTCCAAATATCTTCATAAGAAAAGAAAGTTTCTTAATTTTGAGTTTATACATCGTCTTCTCGAGAGTTTTTTCCTGTTAAATCTTTTTAACTTCCCACGTTCATCTATGACAAAGCCCTCTTGCTTACAGCTTTTTACAGTGCCACCAGTGAAATTTATGACTCCAAAACCCAAATATCTTTGGAAGCCACTGCTGTTGGAATCAATGAATAAGCAAGTCAATGCGTTTCCAGCTGCCAACCTGTCAATAAGCAACTCTCAAAAATGTTTTTTTATCAGAAAACATAGCAAAATTCACCAGAAAATTAACTAAAATGACACAGATACAAGAGAGTTGAAAGAGTGGGTTCTTACATGACAGGAGAGTTGGATTGAAAACAGTGTCGTGTCATACATATATATATATATATATACTCCGTTGAGAATTGAGATAAAATGTTGGAAATGGAGGATGATGGATAACAATGTCATAAGAAGCGTATCCGTTAAGTAGAGGAGGAGGCTCACTCAGGCCTCACACCCTTCATTTGTCCTCTTGCCTTATTTTTTATTTAATTTTTGGCAAACAAAAAGATTACATTTTGTCTTACGTGATCGTTTGATGTGTCCGGTCCGGTTTACAAAAACGACATAAACCATGTGGTGTGTGATTTATTTCTCATAGAAGTTATACTTAAACCACAATTGAACCATCCAAATTAAAGAGGGTTTAAATGAGATTCATATTTTTCTTTAAAATACGAGTTACTTGTATGGAAAAAATACACTCCTAGTAATAATATCTACAGATACGAGTCTATTAGGCTAATTTGATAATGTCTACAAAAGAAGGAAATAAACTTTTAAAAGGAAGATACTCTAATAAGTGGGCTTAAACACTTATGATATGATATGATCAATCATACAAATGCACTTAAAATATTAATATTGTTTTTAATTTCATTGTGAAATGCACTTGATTTAAAAGGATTACTTGTATTTTTATCTGGAAAGTTCAGTTAGTTATGTATTTTAAGAAGATTTTAATTTCATCGCAAAAAATCCGGAATATATCTTTTAAATAGAGCACCCATACGAATACAGATAAGTACCATCTTTCTCAATATTTATATTTGCGTTTGTCTCGGCAAATATCGTTTGCTTCAATCTCCGCTCATCGCCGTTTCCGATAATACTGAATAAAAGTAAAAAACCCTAATCGCGACTCTTCTTCATTGTTCTCGATCGATTTTCATTTCGTTTCGATTTTATTTTCCTCTCACTATCGTTTTATGTTTATTATTTCATGTTTGTTTTCGGTAGAAGTTGATTTTAAAACGAAGAACTCTTCAAGCCGTGATTTTTTTCTACAGGTCTGATTGTTTTTTTTATGCATTAAATATCTCGTTTGTTTTATATGTTGATGATGATTGTTTGATTTATCCATGAATATAGTTGAAATTTGAGAGATAGTTACGTCAGCGTTTGGATTAATGTGTGCATTTGCGTCACTAACTTGTTCTTATTCTTTATTTATTCTCTTTACTTATTGTTTTTTCCTGATGATGTTGACCTGTTTCGATTTTTAGGGTTTCTGGGGGTTTTACTAATTTATTTATAAGTAATTTGTTCATTAGATTATATTCAGTCTACTTACTTGCTTTGTGTTATTCAAAAGGATTCATCAGAAGAAGAAAAAAGTGTTTTTGCTCTGTTAAAAATTTGGTGCCTTTTTTGTATCATGTTAAATCTGATTTTTTCATTTTGCCTCTACAAGTTCTATTGATATATATTATCTTATCAGTTTAATAAATGAAGAAAAAATAGACCTCTTGTTGTTTTTAGTTTTATGTAACAGCATGACCAAGTATCAGAGGACGAAGCATATGGAGGAATCTAATGGTGCTTGTGGAGAAGATCCAGAATATGGTGCAATTTTCATGTCCAATAGCTTTACCAGAAAGGAATGCCTTAGGCGTGAGCTTTTCGGTTTGCCAATTGGTCAAGCTGGATTTGTTAAACAGGTTAAAGCTGGAATGATGTTGTTTTTGTTTGAATTCGAGAGTAGAGAGTTACATGGTGTTTTTGTGGCTTCCTCTGATGGTGGAATAAACATAGAGCCTAATGCTTTTTGTTCTTCTGGGAAACAGTTTCCTGCTCAGGTTCTTGGATTCATCACTTTCATTTTTTTTGTTTTTTTACTTGAATTTGTGTCTTAGTTTTTTTGCCTTGATCACATTTTCTCAGGTCAAGTTTAGGGAGAAGTGGCGTTGTAATCCACTTACTGAAAGTGAGTTTCGTCATGCTATTGCTGAAAATTACTTCACAGCAAAAAAGTTCAATTTTGGCCTCTCCAAGGCTCAGGTGTGTCTCCTGTTAATCATTTACATTGCTGAATGATTAATGGTTATTGTGTCCAGTTAGTTATGTAGTTTGGTCGATATTATACTGGTTGATTTACTAATCTGTGTGATGTGACACTTTCTGTTTGAAAATGTTATTTATATATAGGTTCAAAGACTGTTGAAGTTGTTTAGCTCGAAGAAGGTAGAGAGCTCAGGACTGAGAAAGGCTGCAGTTGCAAAATCTGAAAGGAATGTGAGAAATACTGTTGGTGAACGTGGCTTTGTTGATCACTATGCTGGAGAAACAGATAGAGATGTTGACTGTGAGCTTCCTGTCATAGGACATCGTCATGGTCGTAGGTTAACAGAGAATTATGGTTTAGGGGATGAATCTGGTATTGGTCTAGAGTATGATCCAAGTGAAGAGATCGAATACCCCGGAGACACATCTAATGTTTTTAAGAGACTTGGTCATACCAAATTGCATGGGTCTAATGAAAGAGTAGGATATCACTTAAATATGGATAATAGCTTTGGCACGAATGCTTCAACTAGTATCACTAATTCTTCTCTAGATAATGATCAGAGGGTCTCAAAGAACTTGAGACACACTGCAAATGCAAGTGGCTGGTTAGAAAATGAGCACCATGAAAAAGATGGTGTCGCACGGGCAAGTTCATGGTCTAACGACAAGGAACACCTAAATTTTGTGGCAGATCCAGTGGTTTCTGCTCAAAGCTCAGGACCTCTAAACTTACCATATGGAACAAACTCTCGATACTATGACCCTGATGAGCTCGGTATCATGGGAGATGGACCGATGAAAAGCTCTAGGCATGATCTTGGTGCACCTAATGTTGATTCAATGGACTCAGCTTCCTTTAGAGCAAACTCAAAATATTTTTCGAGAAACGAAATTTTACCTGGTGGTGGTTATATCACTGGCAAGTTTCCCTCTGAGACAGTCCAACCATTTCATGACGAGCACAATGGTACAAGCATGAACAAGACTAGTTGTGTGGACTTGGATTACTATATTCCAATGCCTATTGAATGTCCTGAATACCAAAATAACTCTGGCATGACTGGACTTACTTGTTCTGAATCTAAATCTGAATCCAGATATGGTCATTTGCGTCACCCACAGCTTCCTGGTCTTATAACTTCTCCAGGGGGCGATGAGAATATGAGGAATTTTGAGAGGCAGCCGTACTCTGGCCGCAGCATCTACCCTTCCTTTGCTTATCCTTCATCATCAAGGGACTTGTCTCCTAAGGAGGGTGTTAACTATGAAATTTCAGCATATCAACACCATGAAGAGATTGGAGGTCATGTTTCTTTACCGAACAATATGGTGGCTCGGGGTTCTAGTATTTACCCTTCTTTTATTCATCCTTCAAGGTTGGGTGATGGAGCTGATTTGTATCCAGAGAACAGAACTCATAACGATGTTGAAGCTTATCAACAGCATGAAGAATCTGGCGGTGAGGCTTTTGACTCTAACAATAGGATGATTGAAATGAAAGATCCTGTTAATCCTGATGAACCTAAAAGAAATAGAACCAGAGTGAGTGTCTTCAATAGGCTGTCTTTGCCTCCAGAAGAACGTGATGCTGAAAAGGGTACTCCAGACACTGAATCAGTTGATGAGGTCATGGCCTGTTTAGACTACTGTCACAAACATTGGATAAAAAAACCAAATATGAGTAATCCTGAGGATTTTGGGAAACCAAAGAAGAAAAAGGAAAAGATTCATACATCAAAGGTACTTGACAATGATTTGATAGAACATAGTGCTCAAAAGCTTCCTTTTACTGAGACTACTCCAGATGATCTGTTAGATTGTGAAGAAAGTATGGAACATAGTGCTCAAAAGCTAACATTCATTGATTTTAAACGCCGTAGCAAAGCTCAAAAGAGCCTTGGTGATCCAACTCAAGGGTATAAAGACAGCCCTGAACATTCAGCTTCTCAGAACAAGAAAAGGAAGCTGTTGAGGCCAAAACTTACTGATGATAACTCGGAAAAGGATAGAAGAAACAGTGATGATCCTCTTAAAAATGTCTTGGCCTCACAGTCTGCTACTGAAGTCCCCATCCATGACTTCGTTGGACGTAACAAAGATGACTCGGAAAAGGATAGAGGAAACAATGATCATCCTATTAAAAATGTCTTGGCCTTACAGTCTGCAACTGAAGTCCCCATCCATGACTTCTTTAGACGTAATAAAGATTACTCGGAAAAGGTTAGAGGAGACAGTGATGATCCTCTTAAAAATGTGTTGGCCTTACAGTTAGCTACACAAGCCCCCATCCATTATTTCTTTGGACGTGATGAAGATGACTCAGAAAAGGACAGAGGAAACAATGATGATCATAATGAAAATGTATTGGCCTCCCAGTCAGCATGTGAAGTCCCCTACCATGACTTCCTTGGATGCGAGGATCGATAGACACTCACTCCTATGGAGCTATAAAGACTAAAGGACAGAACAAGGCCTATTCAAGGATATGCTTCTACAAATAGAAGGTGCTGGTCACTTAGTTTTTTTTTCTCCTAATGTGAAGGCAATCATTTTGGTCGAGTAGGCGTGTCTTTTTAATAATATTGACAATATTATATCTAGTAGTAGCATACAAACAATGCTTTGGCAGAACAGCCGTTTTGGAGTTTTATGCTGATGTCAAAGGAATCTTGACTTAATAGTTAGTACATAGATTTTGCATTTTGTAATTTTCTTTTACTGTCTTAATCTGACAAACGCAAAGATTCGACTTGGTAAGGCAAATATAAAGGCATATACAGGTTTCAACATTATAGTTATCTCTAGTTCATAGCGTTTGGTCCAAAACATCTGTTTCTAGTAAGATCCCAAACCCATTGAATCAGATACTTTCTTCCTCTAATCCCATTCACATTATACACATTTCTCCACCTATCCTTATACACACTTCCCATATACGCTCCTCCTCCTCCTGACCCATACACTCCCAAACATAAATCCGCTATCTCGGTTGGTGCCAATGCATCCTCTCCTCCATACCATCCATTCAACATTGGGTTACTCGACACTTCTGCTAGCTCATGAGCTATTACACTGATCATCCCATCGATTCCCGCCTCTCCGTTTGG
>ASXC01011062.1:0-22879 GCA_000411055.1 Leavenworthia alabamica
AAACTTAGATTCCCGGATCGTTAGTCATTAGTAATCTGATTCATGGAAGTGAACTGATTAGTTTTTTATATTCGATTTCTAGATGCGAATTAATAGACTCTGAATAGTAATCTGAATCCCGTTAATTGAATTCCCGAAACTCTCTGATCCCTAACCTTTTCATTAATAGTTTTAAATCGTTTTCATTTGTTTTACAGTTTGTTTTCGTTAATTACAAAACCACAACATATTTATTTTATATTTTCTGTTTCTTAAACATAATTGAAACGCTTTGTCAACTCAGTAACTTTTGGTCTCCGTGGATTCGATCTCTAAGTGCTACAACGCATTAGGGTATTTGCATAGACCCGACTGCAAAGTCGAAACTATCAATGGACTCCATAGAAGCTTCATCTCCATCTTTTCAATCTCCTACTCGTTCCAGATTTAGCTTTTTATTAATGTATACATTGTATATAATTTTTATGGTGTAGTCTAGTCAGCATATTGACTTGTATATAAACAACTCAGTTGTATAGTTTTGAATTAATGAGAAAATATTGATTAACTAATATGGTATCAGAGCTAAAATTTTTTTTCTCTCTCTTCTTCGCCTTTGCGTACTCGATTTCGCCGGAATCTTCATCGATTTTTTTCTCCGATCCTTCTTTTGCCAGAATCTTCATCGATTCACTATATATTTTTTTTTTTAGTGAATTAATATTTTCTCATTAATTCAAAACTATAAAACTGAGTTGTTTATATACGAGTCAATATGCTGACTAGACTAGACCATAAAAATTATATACAATGTATACATTAATACTTTTTGATTTCACTGAGACTTTTTTTGTGAAGGTGAAGGTTACGAGTGATTATATTTTTTCATGCTGTATTTTTTATTTATTTAAAGGCATTGCATTAATTACAAAAATATGAAATATCCATTTTTATAGCCTAAGTAAATTTATCAAATTTTCTGTCCTCTCACATTGGATGAATCTCAAACGTATGAACTCAATAAAACATATTCTCTCTGTTTATCTAATATCATCAGAGCAACAAGAGTTATAAAATTTACCTATTGGAAAAGCTCAGTGATTAAAAGTATGGCTTAACACTTTTCTTGTTTTCATAATTCTAACAATGGTTGCATCAATCTGGTATTGTATGTCTTGGAATACTCTCTCCGTTGTAATTGTGTTCTTCTCAACTGTCTTTCATATGGATTGCATTTACCTTTAACCATACATAAAAACAACGGAGAATGGTATTGTATATTGTATATGCTAAATAAAAGAAACAAGATTCTAAGAAGAGAACAATGATGAACCTCAATGCGATACAATGGAGCATTAAAGCTGTCATTAAAATCAAATTCATCACCGTCTTCTACATCCCCTTGGATACTGTCAAAACATTTGCATTAGTGAAAAAAAGAGAACAGTTTAATGAGAGAGTTCAGATTTTGGTATTAAGTAAAAACCTTTTGGAGGACACGAACTTTCCCACAAGCAAGTGAGTATAAAGTTCTTCTCAGTTTATTGTCTTCTATATCAGTAGAATCTATAATGTCTTAAAAGCTAAGTTTCATTGCATCATTGAATAACATTAACACAACAGCCTGAGACATTGATACGTGTGAGGAAAAAGCAACAAGGAAAGATATTTTTACTTATGCTTTAATATTACTGTCTTGGGTTTTTTACTTTTTACTTTTTACTTTTTACCATAGACCTAAGTGTGTGCATCTTAGGTCATTTAGAGACTATTTAAGCTGTAAGAGAGGGATCAAATATGCATCTTTTGAATCATTTTGAGTGAAGCCTTTGGCTATGGGGAAGAGGAGATACTTCCATTAAGGAAACTCACTTTAATCACTTCTATTTCATTATAATCAAGGTTCTATTCTATCTATTTCTTTTAATCTAACATTTTCTAGATACAAAAGTGTATCAAATGGTATCAGAGCTAGTTGGTTCTAGCGTGACTGTGGAGAAGATAAATCTAGGGTATCCGACGGCAAATGATGATGGGTCTATTGATGTTCCATTGTTCTACGGTGAATATGCAGAGGAGTGGATAGTTTGGGTTGAAGCTTATGGAGCTAATGAGAGATTTTCTGATTTTGAAATGAGACAGTTTACATATGGTTTCATTAAATGAGAAGCACTAGCTTGGTATCATGAAGAGATGCCATTTCATCATTGGGAAGATCTCAAAACTGGTATGTTAAAGAGATTTGGGAAATCAGAGATTCAGCTAGAGGCAGATCTGGTGGTGAGTCAGGACAGTTTTCCGGTGGATGTCGATGTCAACAGTTTTCCGGCGGAAGAGAAAAGTGAACCAGAAGAAAAAATGATCCTACATGAATCAATTGCAGAGCAAAAAATGAAAGAAGAAGATATAGCAGAACATGCCCACCAAGTGTTTGACCAAATGTCTATCAAAGAAAAATTGAAGTTAGAAGCAATTCTTGAGGAGCAAGTGGCTGAATCTGAGAATTCCTTCTACATCAATTGTGAAGCAATGTCGGTGGAGGTGATGTCCAAGAGAGAGATGTTCTATGTGGAACAATGGGGTAAGTTAGAAAACAAAGATGAAGACATGGAAGAAGATGATCACCAAGTGTGTGAGAAAATGACCAAGAAGAAGAAGAAGAGATGGAAAGAGCTGTCAAGGACCTGTCAATATTCATATCCTGGTGCATGGAAGAAACAGGTGAACATTGAAACAATAGCTAAGATTGAAAGGCAAATAGATGTCAGTGTTTTTCAAATTCTGTTTGAGGCTACAAAGTTAGACAAAAGCTGTCAGCCAATGAAATGCACAGGTCTGCCGAAGTGTGTTATGAACATGCTAGTGATCTACCTTCTAGGAACATGATATCTCTCAAAGTGATCACTCAGGCAGACTACCCTAATGTGATGCTACCATATATTCATCATGATCTCAGGGGAGAGAATTATCAGTTAAAGCCAGAAAATAATGTTTTGATTCAAAATCGCTTCCTGTTTATGCAGAAATTGGTTATTGCTTCTAGTGTATGCGAGGGCGACTCTGATTCTGCAGAATATACACATCAAAAAGTGGCTGCTTGTTACGACGATTCTGTACATAAAGATTTTCATCTTCTATACCAGTATCTTGGTACGTTTTTTCCGCAGATGAATAAACAATCCAAAGCCTTTGGAGAAGTCAATTTAGAAGCTCCCAATTTGCAAGTGAGATTGTTTTCTTCAACAGTGTTGCTTGACCTCTTGTGCGGATATTCTGATTTTTTTTCATGGCATTTTCCTGACAAAGAAGAAGTGGGTACGATGATTTCTGATTTTTTCAAAGGTCACATTGGGAGAAATACCAAGACAGTAATTCTCTGTGTATTGGAAAGTGTTGTAAAAGCACTCATGGAAGCTATGGTTCTGGAAGCACATCAAGTGGTGCAAGTGTTGGTATCACTCTACAAGGCCTCAGATTGTGATGTTTCACTTCTCAACTCTAGGCTATCTGTGGAGAATTTGACAGCTGATGAGACGTGTCTTGTTTTTGAGTTCTATGAAAGAGATGTCAAGAAATCTAAGTATCCTCATATGAAAGACATATGGGTCACCTATCTTACAAAATTTGTCAAAAGATATGGGAAGATAGAACTGAAACGGGCAAGAGAGTTGTTTGAGCGTGTTGTTTCAATGGCTCCATCTGATGATGTTATGACCTTATACCTTCAATATGCTAAGCTAGAAGACTACTATGGTCTGGCCAAGAGAACAATGAAGTTTTATGAGGAAGCCACAGAAAGAGCTCTAGAAAGGGAGAAGCTCACGATGTATGAGATATACAGTTCTTGTGCAGCAGATATAATTGGTGTTCCTAGGACTAGAGAAATATATGAGCATGCAATAGAATTTGGGTTTACACACAAGGTTGTGAAGATCATGTGTATAAAACTTGCAGAGCTGAAAGAAGAAGCAGCTGCAGATATTATAGAAAACAATATTGCTAGAAAGAAAAACAACTCAGAGATAAAGTCTAAGGGAAAAAACATTAGGGAGAGTAAAAGTGCTAACAAGATGATTCAGCTCAAACATGGTGAGGCGAAATTCTTCAAGAAGCACAAGTGGAAGTCTAAGTTGCTACAACCTCTTTGGGGATCACAATCTGCTCAACGAGGGGAGGAATTGTTCTCACTAAAATATAGGGACCAACACAAGTGGATGTCAAAGGGAACACGAAAGATGGTACATAAAGAGCTAAATGTGAGCAGTCTACCAATCCTTCTTATACTCAGGAGTTGCTTTTTGGAGACGCAAGAGACTCTCATTGCCAACCATGAGGAGGGTGCTGGAAATCTTGCTGAAAGTCTCAAGAACGAGGTGTACCATGTAAGAGAGGGATCGAATAGGCATCTTTTGAATCATTTTGAGTGAAGCCTTTGGCTATGGGGAAGAGGAGATACTTCCATTAAGGAAACTCACTTGAATCACTTCTATTTCATTATAATCAAGGTTCTATTCTATCTATTTCTCTTAATCTAACATTTTCTAGATACAAAAGTGTATCAGACATTAAGCAACAATAGCTTTTGTAATCAATTGGATTCACTCTCAAGATATAAGAGTCAAAAATAGATAAAAATATCTATTGTCATTTTGGCAACCCATGGTCCATCTGTGGCCATGTTTCGTGGATAAATTGTTCCTCGTGCCAGCATAATGTCGAGATCTATGAGCAATTAGAGTCAATCTATAGTTCTTCTCAGGTACTGACAGTTTGACATACATATTAAACAACAACAAAAAAGTCAATCCACAGGTAAAAAATTTATATGAGTATAAAACGACAGAAGATTAGAGAAGGTATCCACATAGGGTGGTGTTAGTCCTAATTCTTGTGAGAAATTTCTATAATGCTATAGAAAATCAAACAAAAAGACAATAACACTTTTAGTGTTATTTTAAAATAAAGTGTTATTTTAAAATAAATCAAAACAGCTTGTAATATGCATATATCTGAATGTTAGAAAACACATAATAGAAACCTTGGCACAAATTAGTACAACTAATACCTGTTTGAAAAATCCATATACTAAGGCCACTGTCCACATACGGTCCTTGACACTATTCCGAATCCTTCGAGTTAAGTATTCGTTCGAGACAAACATTGATTCGTAGTAAGCAAGTCCTTCCACATTTTTAGACATATTCCTCTGAAGTGTAAGCATGATGTGGTAGGCATGTTTTCTGCAACAGCAACAACTTCATCATTATTAAACTCAAGAGCATTAAAATTGTGATCAGGGTTACAACTTAGCTTCAATGTCTTCAGATTTGGACAAGATTGACCTGCAACTCTAGGAGACTCTCCTGATAATGAGCAATATAAAACCTCAAGGTCTTCAAGCAATGGAAGTTTCTCAATCGCTTCGATAAATCCTTCATCAGTTATATGATAACACATTACAAGTCTAAGGCTTCTCAGATTATTCGACCTGCAAATAGTTCCATAACAAGTTAAAACCAAGAACAATAGAGATACAATAGATTTCTTCAAAACCTAACCCTATAATTTAGCAAATATCAAAATTCTCGTGAAGGAAACAAAAATTGGATTGACTTTGAGTAACAGAGAGGGATATAGAAACGAAAACTATCGGCGATGTAATTTAGGAGATCATCAGAAGCAAAATCCCAAATTTCAATCTCAACTAAGCCGCCCAAGCTACGATCAATAGCATGACGGCGCATTCTTACGTAATCGTAATCATAGGTTGGGAGGTTTCTCATCTTGATTGTGCACCGCATGGAAGGATCTTTACAAACGCGTCGCCATGATCTACACACTCTCTGAGCGTTCGCCAATATATCAATCGCCCCAAGCCGGATTGCGATCGATTAAATTAACTCTGGAGGAAGCTCCGCCCAGTTTTAAGATTTCTTGACCTCCATCGTCGGAGGTCACGATGAAGAAGACGACATCGAAAGAGACATGAAAGAAAGGAAATATGAAAGGTTGAACGATAAGAAAAAGAAAAAGGTAAAGGTAAAGGTAAAGGTAAATGTAAAGGTAAAGTAAAAGTTTTTATTAAGTTTTGTAAGAGAAGTAGATAGGTTCTTATGAGTTTTTGTAAAAGTTTGAAGCATATAAATAAGAAATTAAAAAAGTCAGGGAGTAAAACAAAATGACACGTGTCACCTAAATAGGCTTCCACAAGTCAACACCAAGAGAGATCAATCTACTTTTATAGTATAGATTTTCTTCAAGGCAAGTATAATAATTTTATATAATTAGTTAGCGTATTAAAAAATAAGACAGACTTTAAATTCAGTCATTCAGAGGTTAGTTTTTATTTATTTTTTCTTCAGAATCCTAATGTAAATGGGTGGGATTATATTCGGTCCAAGGTCATGTGTTCTTGGTTGAAAATCTTGACCTAATACACAGAGCCGTGCCTAGGTTCTGAATAGCCTAAGGCAAATTATAAAAATGGGTTTTTAATATTCTTTAAAAAAAAAAATTAATATAATTTTTCAAAAATTATTATTTTAACTAATTTTATTTTTATGAGCATAATAACTAAATCATTCAAATTTTGATATTGATGAAAAACAAATTTAAATAAAATAAAATTCTTTATTTTTTCTAGTTGCAAAATATAAATAAATAAAGATATTTTAAATTTATAAAATATAGTTCTCAATTTATAATTCTAATTTCTTTTTTTTATTTGAGATTGTTTTATTTTTCTATTTAATTTTAAATAATTTCTGTCTTTTTTAAACTTTTTACTTCTTGTGAAACTATAATAAAAAATAGANTAAAATAAAATTCTTTATTTTTTCTAGTTGCAAAATATAAATAAATAAAGATATTTTAAATTTATAAAATATAGTTCTCAATTTATAATTCTAATTTCTTTTTTTTATTTGAGATTGTTTTATTTTTCTATTTAATTTTAAATAATTTCTGTCTTTTTTAAACTTTTTACTTCTTGTGAAACTATAATAAAAAATAGAATATAACTTTGAAATGTCATACATTTCTAAATTTATAAGTCATAAATTCTTATATAATCTGGAGGCCCTAGGCAAATGCCTTTTTCAAATGCCTATAGGCACGCCTCTGCTAATACATGGCATAAAATTGCAACAAAATGCTA
The DNA here is from genome assembly GCA_000411055.1 of Leavenworthia alabamica. Lineage (NCBI taxonomy): Eukaryota > Viridiplantae > Streptophyta > Magnoliopsida > Brassicales > Brassicaceae > Leavenworthia > Leavenworthia alabamica. The sequence continues at coordinate 7,136 of ASXC01011062.1, forward strand.
TGAAATTAAATAAAAATCATTAAAGTTTCAAAGACTACATTTAACTTAAAGGATAAAAACCAAATGTTATCAATGTTCTAAAAATCGGCCAACTCGGAGACTAATCGGCCGAAAAATCGCTAGGTGGTTAGTAAGCGTCACGATTTTTCTCATTTCGGTGATTCAATTCGGGGACTCGGATTATGCGCTACAAATCGGAAAAAAACCGGGGTAAATCGGAGTATATCGGGCAAATCGGAGTATATCGGACAAATCGGAAAAAATCAGAGTAAATCTTATAAGATAAAAAAATAGGATAAATTTCATAAAATCGGTAATATATATAAATATACTATAATTTTATAAATCTTTTGCTCATGTAAACCCTAAACGATGTAAAAACGGTTATTATGTTTTTATTCTCTTAATATAATTTTATTTTTATTATTTTAGATAAGCATTTGTATTGAGTTATGATTTCTTTTTTAATATATTTATAGTTTTTTTATATTTTACTTTTATTTATTTATGTTCTAAAAACATTATTTTTATATAAAAACACAAAATATTTAATTTAAGAAATAAAATATTTTAATAGAATTTATTTAANAATAAAATATTTTAATAGAATTTATTTAAATATTTTAATTTAATGTATAAATATATAAAATATTTAAAACTATGTCAAAATTTTATTAACGCCTAGGTCCCACCTAAATTCTGACTAATCCTTTTACGCGCTAATCCCCTAGTGAGCGTTTAGATACCGCCTAGCGAATTTTTGAACATTGCTTATTATTATAGAGAAAAGTATTACAACTAGCTGTATAAGAAGACTATAAACTTTTTGTATAATTTAATTTTTGTCTAGACGGATATTTTAATTTTGTATGCCCAATGAAGTCACTCTTGGCCACGACTCAACATCACTTATTTGAGAAGGAGATCACTACAAACCAACTCTTAAACATCCAAAAAAACAATTACCACAAATTATTTGACTGAAAAAATCACAACATTATTAAGTAGTAAAAACTACTAACAAATTGGGTAAAATGTAATTAATTAATTCAAAAGTGTAATATAAAGAAGGCTCTTATTAAGTTATAGCCACATATTAACGATGTCGATGATATTTTGCAACACTCTCTACTTTTCTTCTCCGTTTCTCTCGCCGTTAACTTCAACTCGGACAAAACCGTCGCGATTCTCAAAGAATCTCAGAACTCGAGCTCAATTCCAATCAATGGAGGATCAAGAAGATCATCTCCGCCGAAAATTCATGGAGTTCCCATACGTGTCAGCCACACGCAGACAGCTTATGGTTGATCTCATGTCTACAGTAGAGGATCGCCTCCAATCGTTACTCCTTCCCTGTAGTCTCCCACCGGACGTACGAAACTTCAGGAACCCTAACGGATCTGCTGAAGCATCTCTTCATATCAGATCCGGCGAAAAATCATCTCCAGTATATAAATATCTGATTTCTCTGTTTTACCCTTTTACGATATGAGTTTTCAAAATTGCAGCTTCTTACTATTTTGAGGTTAATTATGGTATTTGATTCTAAGTATAAGGTATACATAGAGATCCAAAACAAATCAACGAATGATATTAATTAATTTATTGATCAGTGTTTATTAAAATTCGACTAATTTTGTGGTTTTTTTTTTGTTCAGATTGATTTTGTTATAGGAAGTTGGATACATTGCAAGATCCCAACAGGTGTATCTCTGAACATAACAAGTATCTCTGCATTTTTAAACTCTTCAACAAAAGCTCCAAACTTTGTTGTCGAACTCATACAAAGCAGTCCAACATCTCTGGTGCTTATTCTCGACCTTCCACACCGTAAAGACCTCGTTCGTCACCCTGATTATCTCAAGGAATTTTACCAAGACACTTCTCTTGATTCACATCGTCAATCTCTCCTTAAACTTCCTCAACTCAAACCTTATGTTTCACCATCTCTCTTTGTACGCTCTGCTTTCTCTCCTACAGCTTCGATGCTTAAAATAGATGTGGAAGAAGAGGATAAGATGGAAGAGATATTGAGAGATCACATTGGTCCAGCTGCTAAGGAAGTTCTTGGGGTATGGTTGGAGAGGTGTGTGAGGGATGAGGAGAGAGTGATTGGAGAAGAAGAGAGAATGGAGTTGGATAAGAGAGACAAAAGCTTCAGAAGGAAGAGCATAGAAGAGGATTTGGATTTACAGTTTCCGAGAATGTTTGGAGAAGAAGTTTCATCTCGTGTTGTATACGCTATTAAAGAAGCTTTCGGTGTTCTTTAGATCAATAATGTAATAAGTATCATAGATCCGCTAATTATAATCATTGTACAAACACATTTGCAAGAACAACAACATTTGTTTGCCAATGCCACTACGTTTTATTATCTACAGTCATTATTAAACATTACAAGTGTTAAACGACAACGTTTACTTCTGTTAGTTACATGTTATTAACGACGACGTTTATGCCAGTGAAATGAAAACTTCTGTTAATGTCCAACGATGTCGTTTTTGTGATAACTCAAACAAAAGCAAAGCCGTGTGACCTGGTTATCAGAGCATATACCTTCTCCGGCGAATTGGGCAAATTTGAGAAATTCTTACCCAGAGATTATGGACTCCATAGAAGCTCCATCTCCATCTTTTCAATCTCCTACTCGTTCCAGGTTTAGATTTTTGATTTCACTGAGTTTTTAAGGTTTATTTGTAGCAAAAAACCCTTTTAATGGTTTATTCTTTCGTCAGTCAACAACTGCATTTCTACCTCGCCGTTGATCGTCCTCAATTCAAAATGGTATGTGAATATTTTCAAAAACCTTCATCTTCTAATTTCACTAAAATTCATTATCGTAACTAACGTTTCCGAATCGCAAAATCTGTGGGGAGGATGGTACAGGAGACTGTAGTTGAATTATTAGGCGTTATAGGTCGTCGTCCATGGCTTCCAATCGTAGTTTGTTGCAGCTCTCGAGATGAACTCGATGCCGTTTGCTCTTCCTTATCCACTCTTCCTTACATTTCCTTAGCTGCTTTGGTATCTCTTCTTCCACTTTCTCCATTGTTCGATTTGTCATCATTAGATCATCTTACTTTATTGTATTCCTCTAGAGTTTGTTCACATTTCAATTTTATACCTTTTCTTCTCCATTGTTCATTTGTTTGGTTGATATATGATATATCAGATTTGTTAGTGTTATATGTGCATCCTTGTAGATTTGATGTTCTTGATTCCAAAAAGACTTGAATCATTTGCTTGTTCAACATTACATTATGTTCACATTCATCATCTATTGTGTTTACAGTACAGCGATCTTGCTGAGAGAGACCGGACTAAGGTCTTAGAGAAATTCAGGCAAGCAACAATCAACTGGAACCATCAACTTAACTCTCTTGTAGAAGATGGTTTTGACGATGGTGAAACCGGGAAAGAAGAAAAGATATCTCATTTGGTAGTTGTAACTGATGTTTGTCTTCCTTTACTCTCATCTGGAGAATCTCCTCTTTCTGCACGCGTTCTCATCAACTACGAGCTTCCTACTAAGAAAGTTAGTAATTTTGTTAATATAAATGTTTCCTCTCATTTCACTTCTTTCTAATATCCATGTTTCTCAGGAAACATATACAAGGCGTATAACAACTTGCTTAGCTTCAGGTTCTTTCTTCGAAACAAACAAACTCCTTTGTTCATCAACAATGTGCATTTTTTAACTTTTTGTTTGAAACTTTCTCTTAAGGTGGGATTGTTATAAACATGGTTGTTGGAGGTGAAGTCACAACACTCAAAAGCCTTGAAGAAAGCAGTGGCATTACCATCGCTGAAATGCCAATCAATGTATATAGTTGAATCAAACAATGATTTCTGATGTTTTTATCTTCGATTACTGGTTTCTAATGTGTTTTCTTTTTGCAGATTTCTGAAATCTTATAACAATGCATGTATCTCCTACAGTCTGAGGACACCGTCTAAAGCGGGTTTTACTTCAGCTTTCAAACTATAGGTTTATGTGAAACCAGAGAAGTTGTCTCTCAGCTACACCTTTAGCTATTAAGTTGATCGCCATTGTCTAAAGTGCTGCGTTTTGACTGAACTCTATGTCATTAAACATTTTGATAAAGGCAAAACAAAGCAACATGTATAACTAAATAACTTTTTATGGACAGAAATAAAGTCGTTACACACAAACACACACAAGATCAATCAGTTTTATAACAATAACAATATCATCATCATCATCTGGTACATTAAATTATTTCACACAAAAGCACAAGTCATTTATAAGGCTGATATTTCCTTGTATAATATTATGAGATCAATTTGATGAATCTTTAATCATTGAGTCGCTTCTCATTCTCCTTAATTTCCTTTCATCCGATAGGATTTTCGCAAACCTACATTAACAAATAATGTCACAACAACGAGATTACTTTCGATCCAAGAAACACATCGACACATATTTGAACTTTTTTAATTACCTTTTGAGTTCTTGATCATTTGTAATATCTTCAGGAACAGGTTCATAGACACCAGTGTCGATGTTCATATGCACAACTCTCTTTTCCAACAGCTTCTCTCCAATCTTAACAAGATTATCTAAGTTAGACTTTGTAGCTAGATCCGCAGAGCTTGCATCTTTTTCCAATGCATCATCCTGCAATCGAAAATAATATCTCCTAAATTAAACGATCAAAACACATACAAATATGTTTTTATGTATCTCTTACATCAATTCTGAGGTAGTTCTTTTCAGATTGTAAGGCTTGAAACAGAACAGAGCTGTGGAAATGGATCATGTCACGGCTTGATTCCATGATAATATCTAATATCGGAGTAGATCCATCGTCATATAACCAAGACATGATTCCCCATTTCGCAGCCTTTTTTGCGCTGTAATGATGCACTTTCTTTGCTGACCCTGTCCCTATCGATATAACTAGGAACTTGTCGTAACCTAATGGCTTGAGCTTACCCATATCAGGATTACACTTCACAATCTGCTTAGACACAGCTGTGATGGCCACCAAAGTCTGCAAATTCAATAACACTAAACTTAATAACCTAAAATTAATTTCTTTATATTATCTTCGTTATTGATATAGTATCAGAATACATGGTGGTGTACCGGGTTATTAGCAGTAACAGCGCCATCAACGAGGTGAAACTCAGATGTTTTGCCTTGACTGTTTTCATTGGAAAAGTAATGAGGAGGAAATAAAGTGGGAGCAGCTGCTGTGCCCATGCATATGTCTGATAACTTGACGTTCAAGCTAGGGTCTACCAATGCCTTTAAACAAAAGAAAAGTTAAATTAGGTTGAAACAAGATAATTATTAGATTTTAGTTTGTATTATGTGTCATGTTGTTAAGAAGAGAGACCTGGTAAGAGGAGAAGATGGTGGGTTGAAGTCTATTGATGTCGAAGGTAGGTATAACTACATTTGTGATTGTCTGGTGAAGTCTTTTGTCTTCAAGAAGCTTATTTAGTAGACTTAACAGATATTTTCCATCGTACTTCGGACCAGACAGAAGCTTTGGAAGCTTTGGTAACAGACCAAACAAGCCTCTGCCATTTTCATTAGATTCTTTTTCAGCTGACACGTGGAATTTAATATATATGCCAATTGTTCATTATAAAATAAATTAATTATGTGCCATTCATTTTTTTGAGTTAAAATTTGATTAAAACATTCGTTTTTATTTGTTTGATTTATTTTAAAAACTTTTTTACTTATATAATGCTTTTTAAATCCTGCATATTTTTAACAGAAATATAATCAAGGATAATTCTCTTAAATACCACCAAATTAAATTAAATTAGATTTCTATAAATATCATTAAAATTAATTAAATACAATATTACTATTTAATAATTCAGTAGAATTAAAAATTAGGTTATATTTTGGAGAAATTACGTAAAATCCAAATAATAAAAAAGTAAATATAACCATTAAATACTCAACCCTAACATTAAATTAAAATATAATCTTAATAAAAATAGTATTCATGTCTAATTTAAAAAAAATAATGTAATTTTGTTAAAAAACTATAAATGATATTATTAAAAGGATTTACTCTATAAACAATCATAAACTAACTAATATCAGTTTGTAAATAGTATTTTCATACTCGGGCTGTGGAAGTATTTTGGGACAATGTTCAAGGTAAAACGGAACAATGTCCTTAGCGGCGAAAAGAGGTCGACTAGTCTCGTCCGGAACGGTCAACATGGCCGTGATGAGACCACCGGTGCTAGTTCCGGCTATCACGTCGAAGTAATCAGCTAGTCTCACGTCTTCTCCATCGAGTTCCTATATATAACGTAATAGTAATAATTATTATATTATTCAAAAAAAAAAAGAAGCAGTTCAGTTACACTCTTGTAAAGAATCACTTGTGAATTCGTAACGATAAGATCAATAAAAAGTACTATTAACTTATTAAGCACGCACTGACATATATATATATACAAACCTGAAGTTGTTGTTCGAGATAAGCAAGGATTACTCCGACGATAACTCCCCTGACTCCACCGCCATCGACGCTTAGTATGGTGACGAGTGTTCCACACGATGGTGGTTTGTTTTTCTTGCAGGACGAGTCATTCTCCATGGTAGTTGATCGATCTTCTTTTTAGGTTAAAGATTATCTAATCATAATTTGGTTAAAGTTTTGGACGAATATATATTTATATGTAAATGCACCATTTCACGTGTAGAGAATTTCAATCAAATAATTAAATTTGGTCAAACTTTTGTTGATACCTTTCGTGCTAACATGGATTATAGCTAATAATATATATTTTTCTTTGAATTAAGATAATTTTTAGTAATGAACAATAACAATGATGTCATCGTACTTGCAACAAGTATATTGACCTGAGCTGTCATTAGTGCTATTAATTTACGAGAGATAATTGCAAGAGATAGTTTAAATTAAGAAACAAAAAGTTCTGTATCCAAATTGTTCAAAACATTGAATTTGAAAATTTTATGATGTTCTACGGACACATTTATCCCCCTCTCGATCCACTATCCATATTTGTTCGAAAGACATATGTTTATTCGTTGAGAAGATGGTTTCAAGATCAGTGTTTGATCAAATTAAAATTCAAGTATATGATATTCTACCTAAAATGTAACTAAACACTCAAGTTCACGTGATTTTCTAAAAAGGTATATTGGTTTGGTCAGACTTTGATTCGTACATTTCGTGTTAATCATGATTGTATTGTTCATATATTTCTATTTGTCATTATATAATTCATAGTAAGTGATTTGGAGACAATACGTCAATATCAATGCCGAATTTGAGCTGTCGTAAGCTTTAACTAACGATAATATCATATATAGTCCAGCGAAAGAAAAAAATAAATGTCTTCTTTCGTGGACTTTCCAACAGAAATAGCCAATGAGATATGCATCAATGATTCACAACTCAGTTATCTAATTTTATCATACGGTAAAACCTCTTTCAATTAATTTCCGATAAATTAATAAACACTATAAATTAATAAAAATTTTCGATTTCGATTCAGACCAATATAAAAAAATAGCAAAATTCGATAAAATAATAAGATAATAATTTTTTTGAAACTACTGTATAAAAATATATTCTCAATAATATCATAAATTAATAATTATAAATCTTATATATATATATATAAATATAGACATATATAATTAAGTCAATTTAGTAAAATATGATTTTAGTGTTGTTTTTCTTTTCTTGAAATTTGAATCTAGTTGAAATTTATTCTTTATTTTTTTATCGCATCAAACACATCGAATGTTGTTTTCTTGATCTGCATCTAAAAGTTGTAAAGAGTTCTAAACGCTATAATTGTTTCCATACGCGTAACTGGTTTGAAAGATGTCATAATATCGTATTCAATTTATTTATCAGCATTCAACACATATGCTACAATCTTTTATAAACTTTAAAATTCTGAAAATAAATTATTTTCACCAGAATAGTTGAGTAAACTATTAATATCTATTTTATTTCGATAACTAAGATTATTGATCACAACTACAAGTTGATAAATGTTGTTTTCATAAGTTGAATCATCTTTTAAATTATTTGAGGCACAATCATCTGATTGAATTTTGTAGTTTCAAATCTTTTTTACTATTATCACTTGATGAACATTAACTGTCCAAGTTTAAATGTAAAATTGATAATATTCACGAAATTCATATATATAAATTTTAAAGAAAAATTTTCATTTATATTTAAAGAATTTTTAAAAATATTATAAATCAAAATATATTTCTCTAAATTAATATCACGATAAATTAATAAAATATCAAAGTCTCAATATTATTAATTTATAGAAATTCTACTGTAATTGAGTATTTTTTTTTTCCTTTTGGAATTGCTAGTACATATCATCCTTCCCATCGAGAGATTCAAGATTTGTTCTAAGTTCTAACTATATAATTTCCGTTATTTTGTCCATTATAAGATTGGGCTTCATCAATATTTCGGCCTGTAAATGGATTATAAACTAAGGCCCATATTTGTCATTAGATTTGCAAATGATAAAACTGTAAAAAAACTAAAAAAGGACTAGTATAATGATTTTGTGATTGATTGCTTTTGACCTATGATAACATTTACTCTCTCCTTATCTTCGTTGCTCGATCACATTCACAACGAAGCACTCCAGCTTTATGATAAAGATGTTACTTCTTTCATTCATTTATTTCCCATAAGCTTCTTAGTTTTTGTTTATGAAAGAATAGATAAATTAGGACTTAAATATTTCTTTAATTGGAAACCCTCTTAGATTTAACAATCTCTTCTTCATAGTTATTATCACTATCTACTTTGAAAATTATTATTGTTTATTTTCTACGGAAATAAAAATATTTTTTGGGCCTAATTAGTCATGGGAAACGGGTCAGTTAGTCCCGTCCCGTTAAAAAACCTAGGAATTTTTGGATTAAAATTGATGTTTATATCCGCACGCTAAGCATGCGGGCTTAATTCTTTCGATCCGCATCGGGGCCCGCCGATAACCTTTTTTTTTTTAAAACAAAAAAAATTATAAATCAATCTCAAAATTAGTAAAAATAGGAAAAAAAAAACTCCAAAAATATATGGAATAAATTGTGTAAATATAAAATCAAGGGTGAAAAATAAAAAAATCTAGGCTAAACAATGTAAATATTTATATTTTTTTGTTTTTTTAAGAAAATAAAAATTTGGCGGGTACCCGCGTTAAATATTCGTAATACTCCGCGAGACCTGCCAAAAAATGATCTTTGAAATGGAGGCTCAAACCCACCCTATGACGGGTCAAAATCCGCAAGGCTTACGGGTTGCAGGTTTAATTCTCAGCTCTAGGCCTAACGATACAAAATAAATACTTTTTGACAAAATATGTGATCACCAAACATTATTTGTTTACATATAAGGTAACATGTTGGACCTATATATTTATAGAGAGAATATATATGGTGTAAGGTTTGGCCATGTAATTTCACTCAAAGTGATACTGAATAACATGCGATGTACCACGTACGCTTACTCTAAATGGACCCTATTCACTTGTCTCTTATTGGACCACTTTCGTTATCTAATGCAATAAAAATTGACTAATCATTTAATAATTGGGGACCGATCGATGGATATAAGCTATTTTTATGTGTATAAATGTGGCAAAACTACTTAGTATTAAATGAGAAAATAAGGACATCAAGTATATAGGTCCAAAATGTTGCCTTATATGAAATTAATAACTCACAAATCCCAAGAGCAAGTTTATATTTTAGTTGTGTTAGAATATATCATCTCAGAAATGATGGTTGTACTTTACTATCAGAACCACGTAGCCACATTGGTCCACTAATGGCATCTGATGGGAAGAGGCTAGATTATTAGAGGAGACAATTATGTTTTATCTAACATATTTATTACATCTACATATACTAAATATGATCCAAGGTGAGAATGGTCCATCGAATAATGTTAATTTTAAATTATAATATAATTTGTGTTTACCTCTGTGATCGTAAGTTCAAGTCCAGGTCCAAAACTGGCCCACTTAATGCGGGACCACAGTATCTGGGTCCAGCCCAAAATTAAAGTAAAAAAAAGCAAGAGGGAGTTATTTGCTTATGCTCAACTTTGGACTATTTATTGGTTGTAATAGTAAACAGGTTTATCTTTGTTTCCGCGTTGTAAGAACTGAGAGATCTCATTATGTTGATTCTGCTATTAACAAATTGGGGCCATTGATATCAACCATTCTATAGCCCAGGATAGTAAGAATAAGAAAAAAAATGACTTAAATATGTTGACAAAAAAATGATAAATATGGGGAAAAAATGTCATATAAACCGCAAACTTTCAAATTTTAAACGAAAAAACTATGAACTTACGCTGTATTATTTTAATCCTCAAGTTTATCGTTGACTATAAAGAAAATAGTAAAATTTCATTGACCATGCCGTTTCAGATTCGTCGTTAACTAAAGTAACGGAAAATTTTGATGCAGTTATTTATGAATTAACGGAATCTGTTTGGGACAAAACGACGTCGTTTTGATAAATATAAATAAAAAAAAGTTACGCTTGGAAAGAATCTAACTGGGGTCACTCCCAAGTGCAATTTTTCATTATTTCTTAAATTTATCAAAACGACGTCGTTTTCTTCCAAACAGATTCCGTTAGTTCAGAAATAACGGCGTCAAAATTTTCTGTTATTTTAGTTAACAACGAGTCTAAAATAGCCTGGTCAACGAAACTTTATTATTTTCTATATAGTCAACGATAAACTTGATGATTAAAATGACACATCGTAAGTTCATGGTTTTTTCTTTTAAATTTTGAAAGTTTGCGGTTTTTTTTTATATTTTTCCCAATAAATATGACCCAACATGTTCCATATATTTCTGGTTATTGATTAGTAGTATTTGGTTTTATGAGTTTGTTTATAAGATTTGGAAACCTTAAGACATTTAACTCATTCCTTGACAAACAAAATAGATTTGAACAACAACAACAATTGTATGATTTTTTACCCTCATTTCACATTTTCTTATTTACTTTTTTTTTCTGAGGATCACCGGATTTGACAGCATAAAAAGAGAAATGGAAATCAAATGTTAAAAAGGTACCACATGTTAGTGAGATGTCAGCATCTTCTGAGTTTATACTTTTTAATTTGCTTTTTTAATTGAGCATCATAATTATTAATAAGCACGTTCGTTCGTTCGTTATCTTTGCTTTCTTTAAAAGGCATCAGGATTTATCTCTGCTAACGTTTGTGTTTAACTCTTTAAGTACAACACTTTACTTATTTGTTTTTGTATAAACCCCCTAATCAATTAATATTCATAGAAGTTTCACTCATTAGTGTTACAAGCGATACTATAATTATATATAAAAATAATATTATTTTTTAGTTTTCTGTACATTTCTTATAATTTTTAAAAATTTATAGTTAAAGAAATTACAATAGTACAATATCTTTAAATAGAAGAAGAGAAAATGAAAGCACGAAGCCACTAAATACCAAATCTTAATTAATAACTGTGGAAAATATAAAATAAAGTTGTCCTCATCTCACATTTCTAACCAAGGTCGCCACTCAGATCTCCCATCTTCTCCTCCCACAAAGCCATTTCACAATTTCCCCAGTTTACAAATCGTTCTTTTTAAATTAAATTAGATAGCAAAAATTGCATTAAAACGCGGATTTTCTCGTCGTTTTATGATGCTTCAACCTCCAATAACAAAAGGGCAGATTCTGTAGTTTTCTTCTTCATTGCTCTCTTCGAGATTATCTGAACCGAACCAAATTAATATATGGATTAAATATATGAATGGTGGTTCTTTGGGAAACATAAGCTTAAATTTAAAACACATGTCAGCCTTTTCCTGCTTTTGTGTCGCTTCATCTTCAAGTTTCCTTGCTCTGTCTTCATAAATCAAATCAACAGGTACTAAAATTTTCCATTACAGCCATTAATCAGAATTTTTATTACAGCCATTGCTTAAAAGTTAAAACATCTATTTAACTGTATCTTTTTTTACGGTTTATATCAGTTAGAGTGGAGAGAAAGCAAAAGTTGAAGAGATAGAGAGAGAAGCGATGAACATTAGTGTTCGAGCTGCTATTTCCTCCATGAAAGCACCTTCAAAGCAAAACACTAATCAAGTAACTTTCTTTTACTCTGTCTATCACTCTTTTGTTTTCACTTTTGTAAACCCAATTTTGATTGCGTCTTTTGATGTTCTTTAGATAATAAAATCTGATAATTTAAGATATTTTCTTAAGATACTTGGCTTCAGCATTTGACCATTCTAAAAACCGAATCTTTACTTTTTACGTATTTACTGGTCACGGTGAAAGTGATCGCTACTCTATAAGCGTGTGTGTGTTGTTTTCCACTATCAAAGGCTCAGAACAATTACAACAATTTTGCTTTATTCGTTCTGTTTTTTCTTGTGTCTATATGAGTAATGATATTTCGTGGTATTCTAAAATCTGCAAAGGAGGAGAAGAAGAAGATGGAGTCGCAATGCAATGGAGCTATTGCTAGTTCAGGAAAATCTTTGGTTAATCGACGCCGAGCTAACAGAGAAAGGAAAATGGATTTGCTTCAAGATGTATGATTGCAAAATTATTTATGTTAGATGATTTAGTGATGAGTTGAGTCTAAGAAAATGTAGTTGTGTTATTAGGTTGATAAGCTTAAGAGGAAGCTTAGACAAGAGGAGAATGTACATAGAGCATTGGAGAGAGCTTTCACTAGACCTTTAGGAGCTTTACCTCGTCTTCCATCTTACCTCCCTCGAAATGTAAGACTCAAAATGCAGAATTTGATACGTTTTGTTCTTTGTGTTTAATTTTTTTTGTGATTAGACATTGGAGCTTCTTGCTGAAGTAGCTGTTCTTGAAGAGGAAGTGGTTAGGTTAGAAGAACAAGTTGTAAGCTTTAGACAAGGTTTATACCAAGAAGCTGTTTACATATCTTCCAAGAGGAATCTGGAGAGTCCTAATAGCAATGGTTTGAATGAGAATTCACCTGTTAGAAACAGTAAACACCAACGATCTAAATCTATGTCGCAACATGAGTTCAATTCTATGATCACTCTCCCTAAAAAACATCAACAGAGTCATAGTCTTAGCAGAAGTATCTCAGGTAGGAAACTTTTCTCCTCTGATCAATCAGTTAATGAACCAAGCGGTCAGAGAGTGGTAAATGTTAAACAAGCCTCGCCTAGATCGAATCTAAGTAAACCATCAGATGTAAAAGAGAATGACAATAAGAATAAAGAATCACCTGAGAAGAAGCTTGGCAGATTCTTGACATCTGTCAAGAAGAAGAAACCTTTGATTAAACCGGAGGCAGCATTGGATAAACAGTCAGAATCAATCAAATTGCAGGTCAGTAAAACTTTTACAATTTCACTAATGCATCAATCTCTGAGTTTTTTTATGAAGTTTTTTCGGTTGTTCAGCTAGATGAAAGATTAGGAGATGAGGACAAAGCACAGGAGAGTGTGTTGGGATCATCTTTGGAAGACAAAACACTGCAAAGTGGTAATGCAGCAAACAAAATTTCAGAGGATTTACTGAAATGTCTGATGAGTATTATCTTGAGGATTAGCTCGTCGAAGGACAGTGTCTTGGATCCATATAACAATTGTTCTGAATGGAGAACAAGAGAAGTTGGTGCATACAAGCATCTTTGCTCGGTTGATGCATCTTCTATTGATCTTGGAAGAAGAGTCAATGCTTCATTTCTAATCCATCGTCTCAAGTATGTTTCTCTTTTACACAAATAGTATGAAATTGTTCTGATGATTGGATTGATTTAAGCTCATGTTTCATCAGGTTCCTGCTTAGTAAGCTTACTGTTGTAAATCTAGACGGTCTTAGCCACCAACAGAAGCTAGCATTCTGGATAAATACTTATAATTCATGTGTGATGAATGTGAGACTTCTATGCTTTCTTTATATAAAAGATCAAAGTCTGTAAAATGTTACAAAAGATGAGTTCTTGTTCCCAAATTTAACTTCATAGGCAATCTTGGAGCATGGAATCCCAGGGACTCCTGAAATGGTTGTAGCACTGATGCAGAAGGTTTATATTCAAGTTAAAATTTGACATCATTGCGTGCTTTAAAACACTTTTACTGGTTTATATTCATCTTCATCTTTGTTATGTCAGGCAACAATTATTGTAGGAGGACACTCTCTCAATGCTATTACAATAGAACATTTCATCTTGAGACTTCCATATCACTTGAAATTTGTAAGTTCCTTTCATATTCTTATTTTGAATCAACAATTTGGTTCTTAGTAATTGCGACTTTTGGAAAAGACATGTCCCAAAACTGCAACACATGAAGAGGTGAGAGCTCATAGCACATTTGGATTGGAATGGTCAGAGCCTCTGGTTACATTCGCCCTCGCCTGTGGAAGCTGGTCCTCTCCTGCTGTAAGTTGTGCTTAAAAAACATGTACACTCAAGTTGGCATCCAAGCTTTCAAGTAGTTTCAGACATGAAAATGAAGTTTTTTTCTATGTTTGCTTTTTGTGAAACTGAAGGTGAGGGTTTACACAGCAGCTAATGTAGAGGAAGAGCTAGAAGCTGCAAAAAGAGATTATCTTCAAGCATGTGTTGGGATCTCAAACAATAATAAACTAATGCTTCCAAAGGTATTAGATTGGTATTTACTCGACTTTGCTAAGGATTTAGAATCGTTGCTCGATTGGGTTTGCCTTCAGTTACCTGATAAGCTCAGAGAAGAAGCGTGTAAGTGTTTGGAGAGAAAGAACAAAGAATCACTTATGGAGTTGGTTCAAGTTATGCCATATGACTTCAGTTTCAGGTTACTTTTACCTCAGTGAAAAATATTGTATAGATTTGGTTGAGTTAAATTGGTTATTGGTTGGCTGAGAGTATATATATATATAGAGATATGTTAATATGTTTATGTTCTTTACTATAAATTACAAAAATGATGTAACTCATTCATTGATTCTATCTGTAATGCTCACTCTATATATGTATGCACCTTATTTGTTTTTTTATTGAGTAGATGTTTGTCTTCTTTGTTTTTTCTTGCCTCTTACCATTTTTAAGGTCAGCATTCTTGTCTCTTGTTCACAACTTAACATAATTGTTTGGTCAGCTTCTAGTAAAGACACCTTTATTTTTTTTTGCAGTTATCAAATAAATAACAAAACTCAATCCAGTTTATTAATGTACAAACGAATTTAACAAAACAAGAAAACGATTAGTATTTATTCAAAATCTAAGTTGCTAATTGTTAGATATCAAATGATACTGAAACTGAATTTTCATAAAAAGATATTTGAAAACGCTAGAAGGAGGGTTCGAACCTCCGACCTTGTGGTTAACAGCCACACGCTCTAACCAGCTGAGCTATTCCAGCTTTTATCTGTCTATATGGTTTGTATTTTTATTACATCCTCTCTAGTTAGCTCTCACTATCTGTCTATATGGCTTGTATTACGTTTTCAGTTAGGAGTTTATGGTTATTTCTTTGTATATATGATTACATTGATCTTAGAAACTTATGCAAAGGGTTTTGACTTTTGACAACTCACAAAAATGGTGGTTGCTGTCGATAGATTCGTATGCATTCACCTTTACATTTACCTTAAATCTGAAAAGCCATATCATATTCAAGAATTTGTTATAAACATGTGATCTCTAAGCTTCTGTTAATGAGCTTGTTTTCTCATCTTTATCTTTTTTTTTTTTTTTTTTTTT